>CBVK0100967169.1:0-29944 GCA_900067695.1 Picea abies | reverse complement strand
TTGGGTCCATTACCCAAACCTGGGTTCTCCAACTTCACATGGTCATAATTCTCTAACCGTGAGGAGTTATGTGACGTTCTACATACCAATAGAAATTTAATGACAAGAACTATCCATATAGTATATTTTTCCTAACAAATTCATTGTCCTTCATCTCATTATTCCACAATTAAGCATGGGTTCTCTTTCTCTACTCCACAAAGCGTCTTGCCGTGAGGGATTTCACCATAAGGGGACCACTTTGGAGTTCATCCATATTTACTTCTTATCAACCATGACAAAACATTAATGAGTCATATTTACATCAAACAATTTTGGGTCCATTACCAAACCTTTGTGCTATGGGGCTTTCTTCAAGGGTTGACATCAATGACAACCAACCTTAGTCAACACATTCTTCATCTTTTGCAATTTAAAGTACTTAAGGAGGCCACAATTTTTCAAAGCGACCCTTATTTGGGGATTTTGCAGCACAACTATATCATCGAGATCATGTTCATGCTCTTTCCATTCGATCATGGTTTTTATCAATGTAAACTGCAAGAACATACATTTAAAATCCATTAATCATCTTCTCCCAGCAAAATTTTGGGTATTTTTGGCATAAATATCAATCTATTTTTCAATCCTGCATCGACGCTCCCCTAGACACGTCCACAAGGCACTAGTGCTCCCCTGGCATACATATCAGGGCACCAAAAATACAGTTGACGCTCTCCTCATCCCTTTGAGGGAGCATCGATCTGGTTCGACGCCTAGGGATTCCTAAGGAGCCCGGGATAAGACTAAAAACTACCTAAAATGAAATTCTAAAATGTAAAAAATGATTAGAAAGAGTTAATGACCAACCTGATCTAGACAAAAGTGAAAACTGTTTACCGTAGCTCCGATGCCAACAACTTCAAAATCGCCCTTCGAAGTCGAAATTACCAATGCTAGAAGAGTTTGGTGAAAATGAAATGGTAAATAACATTTTTAGCCCTATTTCATTGTTATAGGGTTTATTTTTGCTAATCTATAGTCTATTTTGGGTTTTAAAATATTTTTCGAGGATGTCACTAATATCCTGGAATGCAAATTTGTCACCACTTGCAGGTTTCAAAGCAATATTTTTTTCGTTAAAACTTTTTACACTGACGAGCACGGTCTTAGTTCTTTCTCATGCTCGAAAAAACATGAGAATGTAATCGAGTAGACTTTTATCTCTTTTTCAGACTCGTAAGGATATACAAAAAAGAGACCCCCCGAAGTCTCCTTTAAGCTCTTTTCAGACTCTCTAAACATGAAAAGATCGTCAAGTGATATTGATTCCTTTCACACTCGTTTAAAATGTTTTGAAAGGGAGTCTCCCAAGTAGCATTTTGTCTCTTTTTTGGACTTCGAAGACTAATATTATGAAAAAGGACAACCATGGAGTCATATTTAAGTTATTTTCAGACTCTCTAAACATGAAAAACCACCAAGTTTTCCTTCTCTAAACTCGTTAAAAATTACACATTGAAGGACCCATATAGGACCGAACCCTTACTTCTTTCGGTTCGTTAAATAAAACAAGAGGAACTTACCGAAGGTGAGTTATATTGAGCATGTGTTATCCTCCTCAAGTTCATAAAAATAAAAAGAGGTACTTGTCTATATGGATGGGGGGGGAATTGAAGGAAGCAATCTAAGCCATTTTTTGGAATCATCACAAGTCACTCTTGCAGTCGCCCTTGAACACGACACATTGTATTTACATACATTTTAACTTGTTGAACCTCTACACTAAACCAATCCTCATATTTTATTTACTCCTTTGGGTCACCCGATGAAAGTCACAGTATCCACTGCATCATGTTTTGGTCCATGTCATGTTTTTGTTGTTTGTAGTATCCACTGCATCATGTTTTGGTCCATGTCATGTTTTTGTTGTTTGTGCCTCAGTGTTCAAGGGACGTATCTGTCTTGACATCCAACCATCACAAATTTTCAATTTCAATACCTGTGTCATTCCACACTCATTATATTCACCATCTTATATCTCTATGTCAGTTTCATGTCGTTGATGGGGGATACATTAAGGCCCTCCTTCGACAAGTCTTTTTCTGTCAACGTCAACACATCATCCAGGAATTTGACTTAGAAACTAGTTAGTACCTTGGGACCTACATGCCTCAATGGGCCTCCTCGCTTCCGACAGTGGGTTTACATCATTGACCTCTAATCGGATGATTCCACAAATGTTTGACCTTAGCTCATTTACTCGGATACCTTGGGAGTCATTGACATCATTGGTGATTTCCCTCGCACTTGTTAATGGTTTGCCTCAATGACCGATAATCAAGTGGTTTCTACCATGTTCAACATCAAAGCATCTATTCACATGGATAGATTCGTACCACATCTAGATTGGGAAGAATACCCTGGGTTGAGTGTTCACTCTGATATCTACTTTACCTAGGCTACAAAAGGAGATCATTTGAGCATATATATATATATATATAGTCACATAGATCCACTCTGTATTGGTATGTGGCTATGTTTTTTCATCTCGTGGATCCACTATCTATTTCTTGTGGCTACGATCAGTTCATGTCATGGAAGTATAGATCCACGTTGTATCTTTGGTGGCTATACCCTTAAGTCAATATGATTATGGATCTTCATTGTATTTGGTGGTGGCAATACCTTAAAGTCCTTTATCACTCAAGCATAGGTATGCCTACCTTGGGTTTTGAAACATATCATAACATTTGTTTGATGGTTGTTTGTAGCTTCTACCAGGTTCTCCAACTCCATACCCTTGCTTCAAAAGTCTACAAAGTACTACAGTCATTAGTTTTGTCTTTTGACCTCACACTTTGAGGGGCAATTTGTTACACGTCAAAATTACTCACTTCGATGATGTCTCATTTTCATTATCGCAAGTGTCGCAAGAATCATACTTTCGTCTTGCATGTGTTGCCTCGCGGACGACATCATAAGAACACTTGGGACATCCTCTAAGAATCGTGAGAAGATGAAAATATATCTTTTGGCAAAGTTTACAAGCTTTTACTTTGACGAATTACCATCCTAAAAGTATTTTGGTAGATCAACGCTCCCCTGCCCACTTACAAGGGGCACTAGTGCTCCTTTCCCTCTTAGGAGGGATCGTTGCAATGCTCTGTGGCCAACTTTGAGGGAGCACCGATCTATTGAGAAAATCTTGGGGACAAATCCCCCTTATCTCTAAGGACAGCTAAGAAGCATCCGAGTCAGTTTGGATCGAATCCAAGTTGAAGGTTGTATCTAAGGGGAATCCCGCAACTTATGGAGTCATATCATCAACTTATCCCAATAATATCTAAGGTAGTTGAGCCCCTCAAATCCTATATAAGGAGGCATTCTCATGTGAAAGGGGAGAATAATCATTGAAAAGTATTGTCATTCTGATCGTGGATATTTTGAGCAAGGGGTTGGACAAGGAGGACTTGGTGAGGCTACTACATCTGCATCTACAGTTTGTAAGCACCTTTTTTTGTTCTCATTAATATATATGTGCTTGGCCTGTTTCCTTCAATTGTGTGTACATTTGCATGGGGTTGTCTCTTTGGATGAATATAGTTTTAAACTAATCTTGGTAGAATAGGAAGTATGCTTTGTCTTTGTTGTCTATTGAATTGCATAACTCATTGAAGGACTTGAATATCAACTTCAACTCGGACCGAGAGAGGAAAAACTTTAGAAAAAGGTACTCATGCTTTCTTCGTCTTTTCCCTTGACTAGTTTAGCTACATTTAAAGGAATGCGAGTGTTCAAAGTTAGCATATTTCTGTCTTGGTCAATGGGGTCTAAGATCCAAGAGGACATTCCCCTGTTCGCAGGGTAATTTTCCTACAACAATCTCCTAACTCCTTTAACTCTAATAAAACCTTATCACAACTAGTAACCCACACAATTCATATCACCTAGCCTAAATGTTATAACCCGTGTCATTCCTCACCCATTGAAATTCTAACTCTTAACATATATAACCCATCTCCCCTCTAACCTATATAATCCTTGATGTGAAATACCAAAACAAAAATCAACCTGTATATGTCAATTACCACTAGAGTTTATAACCCCCAACCCTAATCACACATAGCCCATGTTCCCTTTAAACCCAAATTCTTAACCCCTGACACTTATAACTACTAATCATCAACCTTTTTAATCTCCAACCCATATAACTAATGAAAGAAATAGCCCATATAACCCTTGTAATCACATAACCTTAAAACATAACCCCTAATACCAAAACATTTACAATCATTAACCCTTATAACCATTCCTAACACATATGACCCATCTAACTGCTAGCCAACTCTTAATACCTACACTAATTTGTGTCATGGTAACATCACCTGAAAATAGTGATAAAGAAAAAATAAAATAATTTTAAATTATTATTATCTATTTGTATTTATTTATAATAGTGAATTAATTCACAAGTGATGCCATTTTAATTTTTCATGGCAGCATGAGATCCTTTGCACTAAAATAGTGATAAAGAAAAATTAAAAAAACCTTTAATTATTATTATTTATAATTATGAATTAATTGAGAAGTGATGCAATTTTTAATCCTGCCGAGGCAAAAATCTCGACCCTCTCTATCTTAGATGCAATTATTAGTAGATGAAATAGTTTGATTAATGGCAACGGGAAGCTTAAATGAATGGCGATCACAACGAGTGAAAACAATTGTGGGGAGGAATGGAATAATAGGATTCTCAACCAAAAGGAAGCACCCTGAACTCGTGAATGAAGGATAAAATTGTTCTCAAAAGATGCCTTTTTCTTTGTAATTTTTTTCTTAGTAAGTTGTAGGTTGTTTGGGATGTGGGACTCTGTCAATGCTTGTCTCTAGTAAAGATAAATTGAAATTCTCAACAAGGATAGACTTGTGTTTGAGTTATTTTAATCAAATGACACAATAATGTTTTTGGGCATCACATATAAGAGGAATTATCTTGGTTACATGAAAAATTTGAATGATTATCAAAGAATGATTTGGCACTTTGAATGTTGGGATAGAGGCACAAAATGGACATGAGTTATTTTGTGTTTCGTATTTTTTTTTATTTTTTATTTTTGGATATGTTGATGACAACACAGACACTACATAAAATAATGGTACCTCTTAATGTAAGTTTTGATAATGGTACCTCTTAATGTAAGTTTTGTTTGTTTTTGTTTTTGTTTTTTTTTATTTATTTTTATTTTAAGTAGGTCATTTCCTTGTAATTTATTATCATAAAAAAATAGTTTGGTGGAATGATAGAAATCCATTTGAAAAAAAAAAAACACTCTAATACCAATTGAAATAAACTTAGTAGTTCATTTCATTAAACCATAAGAATACATATAAAATCTCATATATCTATATTAAATAATATTTATTTATTATTTGAATATATATAAGAATGATGGATGTGTATATAAATACATGTAGATGAGTGATAAATCATGTACTTTGGAAAATCAACACTTATCATTATTACAAAATTAATAATATTAACCTACATGACTACTATTATGATAAATGTTTATACATTATTACATAGTGGTAATATACCTTAAGTATTCTATAGTTTTCTAAGGTTAAAATGTCCCAACCATGTATACGGGAATTACCATACATGCAACCAATGTTGAAAAATTAAGTGATGGTTCACATACAGTCGATCGTATATCAATCAACAAGGAGATACTTACCAAACCAGTGAGAGTTGAGGGTCTATCTGCCACCATTGATGATCTAAGTATATCATGGGAAAGTTCAAATATAAAACCCTATCATGACCCAAATCACAAAATTCGTTATACACAAATAAAAATCAATGCACATTTCGAAACAATGGAATGTCAATTCAACTAATTTCTAAAGGAATAACAAGAATCACAATGAAATAAATCATACTAAAATATTGCACCATATAGTTTTACAAAAAAATGAATAAGGATGGATTTGTGTTTTATCATATTTACCAACTTGACGAGAACCCATTTCTTAAAGGTTTCATTTAGTGGTGATATGAATTAGATCCAACAAAAAAAATTGGTTATCGACACAGGACTCAAAGATGAACACATGCATTCTTAAGCCTATCGATGATGAAGGATATTGACTTGTTGACATGAAGGGCCCCATGTCATCATGATTGATGTCCAATTTTGTATGTAATGTATGTAAATTCAAGCAATATATAGTTGTATGAAAAGGAATAAACCCACGTGGGATAAAAACCAAATAAATAAAGAAATGGAGAAGAGACAAATTGGAGAGAAACTGAAGCGATGGGGACACCTGACCTTTTGGTTATCATCTTAGTCAACTCAACATTCTATATAATGTATCCCCAAAATGAGGAAGGAGTTCTTTGGTTGTGAATGATGTAGATAGGTTGCCCATATGTTACTGAGTAGCATAGACATGTACCAGAGAGCCTGTAACTTGCCCATTGTTGAATAAATAATATCCTAGTCGAAGCCAAAAGAATGTAGATTTTCCTGTTTGGGTTTCCATGGTAAAAATTTGAGTCTATGTGTGATGATTGTTGTGGTTTATGCTTTCTTAGGAATGGTGAATGTATGCACTGTAATTTAATGATCGTCAATGTATATTCTAGAGATGAAAATTTTGTATTTCTATCGTAGGGATTGTTTTATATTAATATGGTTCTCTGTGAGTTAATACATTAGACTAACGACTTCTTAATTATAGTCGTGCAATGAATTTTGAGGTTGGAAATTGACAACCCTCCTTCCATAGCCATTTCTATTCATTCGAGAGTTTATAATCTTGTTTTCACTTGTTGAGCTCATAACCGACCTCATCGAATGTTTTCCTCCATCATTGTATGTTGAATTGACTCCCATACATTTTTATGCACCGTGGGTTATTCAAATTCATGCCAAAATGTTTCTGACTCTATTGGTGAGTAAATTCAATCTTAGACATTCCTCCTAACTTTTGGTCATTAGAAATTCGACTTGGTTTCCCCTTTCGGTCAAATTTCCTTCCCCAATCGATCGGTACAAATCTCTTGGTCGACTCAACTTAGAAGAAATTTGACTTGAGTAAATCCGACTTGGGAAAATTATGACTTGCCTTGACTCGATCGACTTGCTTTGACTTGATCTGACTTGACCCGAATTGTTTCGACTCGACCTGACCTATTTCAACTCGACCCGACTTGCTTGGACTCGACCTGACCTGCTTCGACTCGACCTGACTTGCTTCAACTCAACCTGACTTATTTCGACTCAACTTGACTTGCTTCAACTCAACCTGACTTGTTTCGACTCGACCTAAATTGTTTTGACTCGAGCCAACTCGCTTTGTCTTGCATTTTCCTAACTCGACTTGATTCATTATTTCTTTTTGACTCGACTTGGAATTGGATTGGTGGAGAATTTTTCCGACATCTAGACAACGAGAGTTATAATTATTTAACAAAGATTTCCATGTTGACGAGACAGATATGCTATAAGCCTCCCATTTACAGATAAGATGGTATAAGAGAATATGTTCGAATACATTCACTGAGACCTATATGGTAAGTACCTGCAGTGATTAAAAAAGAAAGGGACGAGAATTATTTTTAGGGCTAGAGCAAAGTAGATCATCAAGAATGTTAGGGGAACATTACGAAGGGGAAGAGGAAGAAGATCCCATGATAAAGTTGGATCATTTTAAGAAGAGTTTAGATACATTGACATCAATGGTGTCAAAACTATTGGAAACAAAGGTTAAGGGAACACCATCAACAAATGATGGGAATGAGGGCCCCAAGAAGGAAGAAAGTAATCGAGAGACAAAACATAAGACTGAGCCAGAAATGAGAGAGTGCAGTTATAGCAAGACACAAGTACTTTTTCGTGTCAAGGATAAGGTGGAAATGAAGCCTTATGCTAAGGAAGTGGATGTTATTAGGCTGAACCAATGGATACAAAAAATATAAGTGTACTTCATCGTTCATGGAGTAGCTGGAAAACAAAAGATTGTTTTTGCTCGGTTGAAGACCATGCTTTGATACGGTGGGAGAGTGATGCAGTAAGAAGAGGACTAGGAAATGAGCCACCAATGATTGATTGGGAAGAGTTTAAGAACATGATCAAATCTCAGTTTTATCCAATAGGATATGAGGAACCCCAACAAATAGTATGGAATTACTTTAGACAAAGACAAGGACAATCAGTGCAAGAGTTCATGACAAAGTTCAGGAAGAGAGAAATCTAGATGGGAGTCTCTCTCAAAATTTCAGACATGCTGGTCAAGTATTTGGGGGCATGGTTGCCTCATATTCGTAGGAAAGTGATGTTATTCATACCAAATACAATTGATGAGGCAAACAATTAAGCACAATACCTTGAGGGAGACAAGCGGAGGAAACAAACAAATCCTCACAAGCTAGTATAACCACTAGAGCAACATAGAAAGAAGAAAAACACAATAAAGTGGAATGAGAAGAAGGTTGTGGAAACAACATAAGAATGAACACCTCCCATGCAACAATGTAAAGGATGTGATCGCAAGGGACACGTGGAGGAGAATTTTTGGAAGTTACACTCTAAGAAGTACCCCAAATATTTTTAGAAAAATAAGAAGAAAGCATTAATATCAGTGGATGCTGAGGAATGGGTGGAAATCACGTCAAACCGAGAAGGGAATATTAACAACACTAATATTCAGAAGGAGGCGACATTAGTTGGTTGAAATCACAAGGAGGAGAAAGCAATGAATGAACCTTTCTGCATTAAAATCCACATGAAGCAAAGCAAGGTGGATTATTTGTTTTCTCCAGGTTCACAATCCAAATTGATATCTAAAAAATTGGTTGAGAATATCAAACTAGAGAATCAAGATCATCCACATCCATACCCCCTCGGTTGGGTAAGGCAAGATGTGGAATTGAAAGTGAGCAAGCAATGAAAATTGAAGTTTTCCATCAATCAGAATTTTTATAATGAAGTAGTTGTAGATGTGGTTCCTCTAGACATATGTGGAATCATATTGGGAAGTCCATATTTGTACGCGAGGGACGTCATTTTCAGAAGGAGAGAAAACTAGTACAGACTAGTCAAGGATGGAAAATCTTATTCCATAAATATAAACAATGATAAAGCTAAGATCTCTTTGATCAATGCTCATCAGGAAAGAAAAATCATGGACAATAAAAAGAAGTTTGTCTTGTTGTTCCTGAGATAAGGAAAGCATCAAGGAGAAGGACACAAGTTGGAGATGAAGGCATCTTTGGAAGGATATAGTGGTGAGTAGCATCAACAGTTACAACAACTGATTGAATCCTACAGGGAAGTGTTTCAAGATCCTCGAGGATTGCCACCCAAGAGAGAGGTTCAAGATGATATTCAATTGTTTATGTAATCACCACTTCCTAACATTGGGATGTATAGGAAATCCATCATTGAATCATATGAAGTAAAGAGTAAGCTACATCATTTTTTGGAGCATGGATTCATCAGACCCAATACATCACCGTGTGGTTCAGCCATCATCATGGTGCCAAAGAAAGATGGAAGCTAGATAATGTGCATGGACTATTGTGCCCTGAATAAGATCACCATCGAGAATAGATATCCTTTTCCAAGGATTGATGACTTGTTGGATCAACTTCAACAAGCTAAATTTTTCGCTAAGTTGGAACTCAAATTAGGTTACCACTAAGTGAAGATCAAAGTAGAAGATGTGTGGAAGACAACATTCAAAATAAGACAAGGTTTGTATGAATGGTTAGTATTGCCTTTTGTACTATGCAATGCACTTGCAACATTTATGAGACTCATGAACGATGTACTACGTCCCTTCATTGGCTCTTTTTTAATAGTATATATGGATGACATATTAATCTTTAGAGACACTTGGTGATATCACCTCTCACATTTGACACATGTATTTGAGACCTTGAAGAAGACTCAATTGATTTCCAACTTGCATAAATGTGAGTTTGGGAAGAATTCCTTGATGTATATTGGACATATGATTGGAGGAGAAGAGATGAGGGTAGATATAGAGAGGATTTCAACCATCACACAATGGCTTGTTTCCACCAATGTGACAGAGGACGGGAGTTTCATGGGAGTAGCTCAGTATTTGAGAAAGTTCATTTTCAACTTCTCCATAGCACCAGCACCACTGCATGTCATAATTTCCAAAGGAAAGAACTTTCATTGGGGTAAGAAACAACAAAGAGAATATGAAGACTTGAAGAAGAATATCAACGATGCTCCATTGTTAGCGATGCCAAATTTCCAGCGATCATTTTAGGTGGATATTTATGCTAGTGGATATGCATTAGGAGAAGTACTCATGCAAGGAGGAAGGCTTGTGTGCTACCACTCAAAGTAGTTTCATGGAGAAGTGCTTGACTATCCCACATATTATAAGGAGATCTTTGGAATTGCACAACCAATGGAGAAGTGGAAGCATTGCCTCTTGGGGAAAGAGACTATCATAGACACAGATCATTAGCCTCTTATGTATGTACAAAGTCATAACAGGATGCAACAAGTGAGACATTACAAGTGGTTAGGTTTCTTGCAAAATTTTCATTTATTGATTAATTAATCCATATTATTTTAAGAACAAGATGAAGGCATAGATATAACATTGAAATATACATAGATATTACGATAAACATAGAGATACAATAATGCAAAATTTTTATTAATGAGAGAATGTAGATAAATTGCAAAATTACAGAGTGAATGACTTGCTATAATGGTGGCAACTTATCTATGAGAAGAGATGTGATGGAAACACTCATTTGAAAGAAGATGATGATGTTACAACGAGGTTCTAGAGGCCTTTTTAACATAAAGAAAAGCGAAAACCCTAACCCTAGAATATGAAATGCCAAAAGGTTTGTGGGCCCTGATGGGGGTAGTTGGTACATCAATTTCCCAAGGGAATAACGTTTTCATACGATCTTTGTTTTGGGTGTTCTATACTTCATCAGAAAGGTCTAGGGATGTTGTTCCCAAAAAACGTTGTTTGGGGCCTCAAAATGGCCCCGAAAGTTCAGGACCTAAAAAACCATAGAAAAATTACCAAGGTGGAAACCCATGTTTTGAGCGAGTGGAATAGGTGGGTGGCCACTGATTTCCTCCTGGATCGTTAAGTACAATAAAAGAGTCACTAATAGACTAATAGACATGCTCTCTTGACCACCACTAAAGAAGATTGCAATAATTGGACTGATAATGCAGCTTGATCCTTTCACTCATGAACTTTTGAGTGAAGATTATGAGGGAGATGAAGATTTCAGGGAAGTCTACAAGCAACTAAAGGAAATGATAATTGTTGTCATGGAAGGAAATGAATACCACATCCAATATGGTCTACCATACAAGCTGGGAAAATTGTGGATACCCTGGGATAGAAGAGTGTAGTTGATGAGAGAAGCACAAACTTCTAGAGTTGCATGGCATTTTGACATGACAAAGATAGTGGAGAATCTACAATGATATGTGTATTGGCCAATGATGTGGGACCAGGTGGTGAAGTTTGTTAGAGGTTGTGTTATTTGCAATACTAGTAATCCAAGCAATCAAAAATTTGGTTTGTACATGCCATTGCCAGTGCCAAATAGGCCATGGGAGAGCATCTCAATGGATTTGTTGGAGGTTTACCCATGACGTGTAGAGGTCATGACTACTTGTTCTTTTTGGTGAACCATTTCAACAAAATGTGCGTGCTCATTCCTTATAAGAATACAATCTCAGGATAAGAAGTAACTAAAATATTCGTCAACCATGTTTGGGTACATTTAAGATTGCCAACCTCCATCATATCTGATAGGAACAATAGGTTCTTGGGGAGATTTTGGGACATCGCTTTGGGAGAGAATGGATACCAATTTGAAGTACTCTACGACCTTTCATCCTCATATTGATGGACAAACTGAGGTTGTAAACATGAAGTTGGTGCAACTATTGAGAGGATACAACAAAAAACATCCAAAGACTTGGGATGAGAAGATAATCTACATTCAACACTCTTACAATATAACACTTCATTCTTCCACCAATAATTCCCCTTTCAAGACTTTTTTTGGTTATTTACCTCCTTCTCCATTTGACATCATTTATGGATAGAAAAGAGAAGAATTAGAATCACAAGGAGAAGAATGGAAGAAAAGCACATTTTTGGACAATATCAAGAAGATGCATCTGAGGATTCAGAAGAAGATAGAGAAGAGCCAACAATTATACAAATCCAAGCATGGTCAACACAGGGAGGATCATAAGTTCTGTGTTTGAGACAAGGTTTGGCTCTACCTTAGTAAGGAACGATCACAAGGAGCAACAAAGAAACTCAATCCCCTTAGATATGGACCATTTGATGTCATTGAGCAAGTGAATGAGAATGCCTTCAGACTAAAACTTCCACCATATATGTAGATCAACTCAATGGTTAACATGGAATATTTGAAGTTGTTTGAACCCTCCATGTTGGATGAAGAGGAAGAACAACAGGTTCTTCCCACCGTGGGATACTTTTTGCCTCATAATATTGAGGAGTTAAAGAAAGAAACAGTTTTTCAACACAAGGAGTGGACGACTCACAAAGGACAACAAGAAATGTGGCATATTGGTCTCAAGGGATAGACTGCAAGGAAAGAAAAGTGGTATGAGAGGAACAAGATTGCAAGCAAGTTCCCTCACTTATCCTTGGCAGATTTTGGGGACCAAAAGCCTCCCATTGGGGAAATGTGATCCAAATCGGATCCAACAAGAAAAAATGGCTATCGAAACAAGACTCAAAGATGAACAACACAAATATTGTTAAGTCTATGGGAAATGAAGGAGATCGACTTGTCGACATGAAGGGCCCCATGTCATTATGATTGATGTTCAATTTTGTATGTAATGTATGTAAAGTCTGGAAGTATATAGTTGTATGAAAAGGGATAAACTCATGTGGGATAAAATATGTAAATAAATAAAAAAATGGAGAAGAGACAAGCTGGAGAGAAGTTGAAGCGTTGGGGATGCCTCACCTTCTAGTTATCATCTCAGTTGACTCAACATTCTATATAATGTATCCCCACAATGAGGAAGGGGTTCTTTGGCTATGAATGATGTAGAGAGGCTGCCCAGATGTTACTGAGGAGCATAGACATGTACCAGAGAGCCTGTAACTTTCCCATTGCTGAATAAATAAGAGCCTAGACGAAGTAAAAAAAATATTGGTTTTCCCATTTGGGTTTCCAGGGTAAAAATCTTATTCTATGTGTGATGATTGTCATGGTTTATGTTTTCTTAGGAATGGTGAATGTATACACTATAATTTAATGGTTGTATGTGTATATTCTAGAGACAAGAAATTCATATTGCTATTGTATGGGATTGTTTTATATTAATCTGGTTCTCCGTGGGTTAATACATTAGACTAACAACTCCTTAATTATAGTTGTGCAATGAATTTCAAGGTTGGAAATCGACGACCCTCCTTCCAGAGTCGTTTTTATTCATTTGGGATTTTCTAATCTTGTTTTTCAGTCGTTGAGCTCATAATCCACCTCGTCGGGCGTTTTCCTCGGTTGTCATATGCCAAATTGACTCCGCTACATTTTTATGCACCGTGGGTTGCTCAAATTCGTGCCAAAACATTTTCTGACACTACGAGTGAGTAAATTCGATCTTAGACATTCCTTCGAGCTATTGGTCATTATAAATTCGACCTGGTTTCCCCTTTCGGTTGAATTTCCTTCCCCAATATACCGATAAACATCTCTTGGTCAACTCGACTTAAAAGAAATCCAACTTGAGTAAATCCAACTTGGGAAAATTATGACTTGCCTCGACTCGACTGACTTGCTTTGACTTGACCCGACTTGTTTCGAATTGACTCGACCTGACTTGCTTCGACTCGACCTGACTTGTTTCGACTCGACCCCACTTGGTTCGACTCAACCTGACTTGTTTCGACTCAACCTGACTTGTTTCAAATCGACCCTACTCCCTTCGTCTTGCATTTTCCTGACTCGACTTGGAACTGAATTGGTTGAGAATTTTTTCGACATCTAAAAAACCAGAGTTATAATTATTTTAACAGATATTTTCATGTTGGTGAGACGGATAGGCTATAACCCTCCCGTTTACGGACCAAGTGGTTTCTTTTCCCTAGTTTTAAAAGGTGGTGCTACCAATGACACCTTTTTTTATAGGGTTGAAGTTACCAACTTATGCAATGACCATCCATAATATTGCTAACAAAAACCTTAAAATCAATCCTTGAGTCAACAAGTGGTGCTACGAATAGCACCTCTTTTCCTTTTTAGGGGGTTAAAATTACAACTAGTTGAAATCATGGACTTAACATTGGTACCATTACAACCAAAATATTAAAATCAACCCCTAAATCGAAAAGCGGTACTATGAGTATCACCCATTTAATATTTGCAAAGTTAAAATTACAACATGTTTGAAACAATGGTCTTAATAACCTACATTACAACCACAAGCTTAAAATCAACCATTGAATCAAAAATATGTCTTACATAAAATTTTCTATAATATTTGAAAATTCCATTTTCTAATTTGTTTATTATATGTTTTTTGGTTTCTTTAAAAAGAAAAAATAAGATTTTTCTATTTTTAATAAATTTTTATATTAAGTTTTTAAATATTTTTATCTATAATGTTTTGTTTTTTGATTATGTTTTTTTAATATTATTACATTTTTATAATTTATTTTTTTATGTTTTCTTTTTTAGTTTTTTCTTTCTAAATCATATTTATTTATTATTGTTTTTAAATTAGTTTTTTTATTTTTTAATATAATTTTTTATAACATTATTTTTTTTATTTAAAGGTTAATTTAAAGATTTTGGTTATAACAATATTGGTTGTTAAGGTTCCTTTTGTACTTTTAATGTTGAAAAAGAAACACATCAAGGATTGATTTTAAGGTTTTTATTAATTATTGGAAAATATTATAATTTTATCCTTGAAAATTAAAAGAGATGTCATTCATGAAACCAATTTTCAATTTAAAAATTTATTTTAATATTTTTGATGAAAAAAAATAGACTTTTAGCACCCAAGTTCTTGTTTTGAAATCGTAATTCCTATTAGATTGGTAACTATATATTTTCACAATTCAATAATTCTATTTAAAATTTTGAAGATTATATTATTTTAGTTCGTCAATTATAATAATATTAGCAATAAACATCAAATAGTATACTAATAAAAATATCTTTTTCCAAAACTATTCTTTAATAATATATCCTTTTCCAAAACTATTCTTTAATAACAAAGCATTTCTTAAAAACATTTTTAAAATGAGGATATTTTACATATATATATACACCTATAATAATATAAATAATAATAATAAATAATAATATAAATAATAATAATAAATCATAACAAAACAATATTAAATAACCAAAATTGACGAAAAATCAATGTATATTTATAGAGTGTAATCATCTCTCATATTATATTCAATACATTATATCTATCCTATGTGGATTTATCATTATTATCCTCTTTATCTTTGATATTATATAAACGCTTTTGTTTCATTACATACATTATATCTATCCTCTTTGGATTTATCATTATGATATTTGGTATATAAACGCTTTTGTTTCATTACATAGTTACACAATGAGGAATGCGAATAAATAGCGGGAACTAATTTTAGCTTTTTTTTCAAAACTTAGAGTTCTTCACCTATGGCAGATTGCCAGTTTTAGAAACTAGTTTTTCATCATTTTTCCCTTGCTATTCTTTTTCTACGCTCTTTTGAGCTGGTAAAGTATTTTAGGTTTTCTCTCGGTGTCTCCTTTAGTTCCTCTATTAGGCTGGGCTCCTTCTGAAACTTTTCTTGGTTGACCTCTTTTTTTAGTATCTGACCACTTAACTATTTTTCCTTTGTCTTTTCTTCTTGGTATTTTCTACTTGGATATGTGCACTAGTGGCTTTTTGGCGCTTATTATAACTCTTCCCTTCAGGTGGGGCCACTTCACAATTAGCGGAACTCTGGATGGTTTTTTCTTTTTTTTTTTTACCCTTCTTTCCAACATTAATCATTTGATAGTCCTAATCTCTGAAAGAAGGGACCCACAATCATTATTGTACTTGTTTTTTACTGTTTTGTCTGACTCTTAGACAAGGTGGCACCATACCTTGCTTGGCACCTGAGTCCTGGCACGGGATGAGCACTAAGGGCGAGGATGGAGGGGACAAGAAGGGTCTTTTCAACTCTGTTCACTCACAATGAATCTTCAAGTCAGTGGAGAAGACTTTATTACCTCATTCATTACTATCTACTTGCACTCCTTCTAATTCTCCAAGTCAGGGATGCACTACCTTACCCCACTTGGGTTTAGTTGATCTTCCTCCTGAAGTCTCACATTTACCTCTAGAGTCGGAACAGACGGGGCGTTCTATGGGTTCCTGCTGTAGTGAACAATGCTTATGATTTTCCGACTTCTATGGGTTCCTGCTGTAGTGAACAATGCTTATGATTTTCCGAAAATTGTCTCCTCTAATGGTAAAGGTCTCTTCAAGCCTGTTTTGGCCACTACACAAGCCTTTCCCTGACATGGTTCTGAACACCATAATCCCTCCAGTCACAGGAATCCTCCCAAAGCTTGGAAGCCCAAAAGGGCACGTCGATGACTCGTCATGGGTATGGATGTGGGACTTGAGGAAACCTGTCACCTCTCACTTTGTGCTTTGGTGGGTAGATTTGCCTACAAATCTAAGTGCTCTCTGCCTTTTCAAGACTGGATGAAGAAAATTTGGACTCCCATCATTGGTTATGTTCCTGTCTATTTAATTCTCCCTTGTGGATGGTTTGGCCTGACTTTCAAAATATCGGAGGACACAGAACTTATCCTATCTAGTTTCTAGGACTACGCTGGAGGTAGTCTCATGTTGAAAAGGTGTCGCACTGGTTTTGATCCTACCACAGAATATTTTAGTGACCGACACGTCTGGGTTCTTCTACCAGGTCTACCTCTTAACCTTTGGAATAGAAGAACACTTAAGGCCATAGGTAATTTACTGGGTCGTTTTCTTAAATTTGACGAAGCTTGCCTCCTCTCTTCGGATAAGCGTTTGGCTCGGATTCTTGTTGAGTTGGACCTTCATGTAGGCCTAATGGAAGTTATGGAATTTGAATGGTGTGGTCTGGTGATGGAACAACGCCTAGATTACCTTGGTGTCCCTTTCTAGTGCACTCTTTGTCGTCGGACATGACACCTTCAGAAGGATTGTTGTGGGAGTCGTGAAACTTCGGTTGAGGAGGAGGCACTGGAATATGGCTATAAAGAATCTTTGTATATGGATGAAGAACTGGATGGGTTGGGAGACTTGGACAACTTTGAAGATTTGAGCACGGCTAACCCATAGGAAGAAAGATTTGAGCACGGCTAACCCATAGGAAGACGACTCTAATTCCCTGCTAGGTAAGTTAAAGTGTTACTGTCCTTACCTCTTTCACAAGCTTTCAATGTGGGAATGAGATTTCTTAGTAAATTCTCTTAATTTATTTGGGGATTCGAATGTATTTTTTAAATTTGTTTTGAATTCATCAGACCTTCCTGTGACCCACTCCTCCGGTTTTAACCTTCCTAGTGCTACACAAACTGGTATTGTTTCTGAACTTCTCCCTCCCAGTTCTTCGCTTCCTACCTCCTCACCGACTATCAACCCATCCTCATAGTTGCCTAACTCCCTAGTGCCTACGGAGTTACCTTCCCCTTCAGAACCCACTGTATTACCTCCTTGCTTGGATCCCATTTTCGACCCCCTGGACGCTACCCAATTCCCTTCTCTGGAGGAAATTTCTAGTCCTACTCCTTTTCAGACCTTTCGAGGGTCAGAACTAGTAGCTAATCCTGACTTTGATCTAAGGGGTGACTTTTTAGCTGAGCGAGTGACTCAAGGAAAAGACATACCTTGGTCGAGGGGTCTAGGCACTGACTTATCACCCCTCAAAACAAGAAGTGCTCATAAGAAGCAAGAACCACTTCCATTGACTACAGACAGACCTACTACTTCTCGGGACTCGAGGGCGCTTAGAGGCATTAAAGTCCTGGCTCGAGTACACCCATGATCTTTCTCACTTTGAATATAAGAGGGGTGGGAGGCCCCCACAAACTAGCCTCCATACGCAAAATTCTTACTTCCATTAAACTAGACATAATTTGTCTTCAGGAGACCCTTGTTGATGATGAAAAGGAAAGAAAGTTTTTACTCCCACTTCACCCTACCTGGATGTTTTGTGTTGTGAGCTTCGTGGGGAAGTCTGGTGGACTTCTGGTGGCCTGGAACCAAAACATACTTGATCTCTTACCTTTTCACTGTGCTGGAAACATTCTCTTATCAGGTGTTCAATTACCAAATAAAAGAGGCCTTAATTTGATCAATGTTTATGGGTCGTGTACAGGGCGAAGACAGTTTTGGGAACTTCTGGATGCTAAGGGTCTAATGGACCTTAACAACTTCATACTTGTAGGTGACTTAAACTTTTCCACTAAACTGATGAAATTTGGGGAGAAAAGACCTTATTGGACCCACATGCAACTTTCTTCAGAGATTTGTTTACCTCACATCTTTTAGTGGATGCGAAGCCACCTAAAGTGGTGCCTACTTGGCGCAATGGTAGACTGGGTTCAGAAGGCATACAAAAAAGACTGGATAGAGTCCTCGCATATGCTACTCTACTAAATGATTCTACTTTGTTTAGATCGTGGGTGGATCTTCCTTTTATCTTGGACCATGCCTCAGTGTTCTTTCAATTGGAGTTTGGCATTAAATCAGTTGCATTTCCTTTTAAATTTAATTCGGCTCTTCTGAAAGATGAGCACTTCAACAACCTTGTCAGAGAACATTGGACTAACAGACAGACTACAACAGGAGAAGGGGCTCAGTCAAGACTCATTAGAAAACTTAATTTTCTAAAAACAAAAGTCAAAAAGTGGATAGTAGATCAAAAGAAAAAGGAACATCTACTCTTGGATAACATTGAAGAAGAAATAACCAGACTTACTAATGAAACTCTAGATCTCCATGCTCACACAAAACTTAATCATTGTCTGATAGCTCTTGAATCTGAAATAAAAAAAATTCTGAAGGCAGAAGAGGAACTATGGAGACTAAAGAGTTGTGCTACTTGGATCAATTCAAGAGATAAGAACACATCTTTTTTTCATAGGTTTGCCAGTTTCAAGAGGAATAAAAAGAATCTTTGGGAAGTTAAAGACGAGTCAGATCACTTACATATTAGTCAGGGTGATAGTAAGAAAGAAGCAATGAGACATTTTAGCAACTCTTATAAAGACTCTAATAATTCTATAGTTGATCAAATTGCTTCAGTTCACCTTTATCCTAGAATGACTATTGAACAGGAGGTACATTGGTTGGAAAGCCCTTGTACAAAAGAAGAAATCTTGGAGGTGTTGCGGGGATTCACCAAGGACAAGAGTCTTGGTTCAAACGGGTGGACAGTGGATTTCTACATACATCACTTTGAATTACTAGTGGATGACTTATTAGAGGCGGTCGAAGAAACAAGAATAACTGGATCGGTGAACAGATCTATCAACTCGACCTTTTTAGCTCTCATACCTAAACTTAATGGGCTGATGTCCTTTAGTGACTTTCGTCTGATTACACTCTGCAATCTCTGCTACAAGATCATTTATAAATTAATTTCTAATCACATTAGGCCCATCTTGTCTCACACTATTTCATAAGAGCAATTTGGCTTTTTAAAAGGAAGGCAAATCACTGATGCTATAGGAACGGCTCAGGAATGTATACACAACATCAGAGAAAAGAAGCTTCAAGCCTTGATCCTCAAAATTGATCTGAAAAAATATTATGGTTCCATAAGCTGGGATTATCTTATATTGGTTCTTGTTCAATGTGGCTTTGGCCTTCATACAACCAAATGGATCATGGGATGTGTCTCTTATGCTACTTACACAGTCCTCATAAATGGCGAACCATCTGATTTCTTCATTAGTGGCAGGGGACTCAGATAGGGTTGTCCGCTCTCTCCTTTACTTTTTACCTTAGTTATGGAAGGCTTGAGTGTCCGCTCTCTCCTTTACTTTTTACCTTAGTTATGGAAGGCTTGAGTTTATCCTTCAAGAATAAACAAAGCGAAGGATTGATTTCAGGCATCAATGTTTCAAGATTAGTCCAAATCCTACATCTTCTATTTGCAGATGATCTACTTATCATGAACAAGGCTTCCTTATCTGAATGGCAGGTGATATAAGATCTCTTGACTATATTTTGCAGTGCAACTGGTTTACATATTAATAATCAGAAAACTTTCTTCTATTAGTATGGAGTACATCAATCCTTTCTGGACTCTATTAAACTTGTTTTCAGTTTTTCAATCAACAATCTTACCTTTGGCTTTAAGTATCTAGGATATATTTGAAAGCAAACAAATATAAAGCAGAGGAATGGAACTAGCTATTGTTGAAATATGAAAACAAAATTAATCACTGGTGTAATAATTGGTTATCTATGGGTGGTAGACTTGTTTTATCCAAGGTGGTCTTAGAAAGCCAGCTGGTCTGGCTGGTCCGCAAACATAACAGCTTTGATTCTTCACCACATTTGGAAAATTGTCTTTAATTTTCTATGGAATGGATAAAAAGGAAAAAGTGTTTTCATTTGTGCAGCTGGCACCTTATAGACAGACCTAAGAGATTTGGGGGGTGGGGGCTGAGGAACCTCTTTAGCTTCAGACAAGCTATGGAAGTGAACACCCTTTTGCGGGCTTTGAAGGTGGATGGACTCTAGCATCGAGTCATTAAATCCAAATATTTCCCATCCTTATCAATTGAGAGTTGGCTCAGATCAGTCTCGGTTTCTTGCATTAGTGGCTCATCGACTTGGAAACATCTCATCAAATATTTTCACCTGTTAGTTCATGGTCTCACCTGGCGCCCGGGCACAGGTTCCTCTATTCTCATAGGGAGTGGTCTCACCTGGCGCCCGGGCACGGGTTCCTCTATTCTCATAGGGAAGGATCAGATTCTCGGATTGGGATTGTCGTCCTTCCTGTCGGATGCATTGATTCAAGTTCTTAATCAACGTGGTATACATTTTCTCTTTCAGGCCCGTTGTTTGCCAAGTCTGGGTTTGTTTGGTCATAATTGGCTCACTTCTACTGATTTGAACTTAGCAGGGTCACTTGCAACAAAATGGAAAAATTATAGAAAGATACTTATTAGCTGTGGAATCCAGTTAACACAAAGACCAGATGTTTTGAATTGGCTTGGAGGAGATCCCTCAGGCAATATTACTATAAAAAATGCTTATAAGGTTATAGAATCAAAGAAACACACATATTTGATTAGTGGCTGGAGAATTTCGCTCTGGACTTGGAATTGTCCATTGAAACTCAAACCTTTTAGCTGACTTCCTGTTGAGAACAAGCTTCTACTATGGGACAACTTGCAGCGTAGAGGTTTTGAAGGTCCGAGTCTTTTCTCTTTTTGTAAGAAAAAATCAGAATCGAGCATGCACCTATTTGTCGACTTGTCGACTGCAACTTTACCTGTGGTGTTTGGGACATGGTATTGTACTCTTTAAATTTCATGGGTCGTTGGCAGGGAAATTCCATCCCTGATTGCTTTTATAACTAGAAACAACAAAATACTAGTTACCTTTCTCTACCAGTCTTCCTTAGCTGGATCATATGGTTAGAAAGGAATTTTGTGATATTCAAGAATGGAACTCCTATTCAAAAGGTATCTTACTGAAGATTATCCTTTATGAGAGATTATTGCTCTAAGAAAAAATACAAGAAGTCAAGGAAACAACTTTTGCTTGCAGTGACTA
Source organism: Picea abies (assembly GCA_900067695.1). Lineage (NCBI taxonomy): Eukaryota > Viridiplantae > Streptophyta > Pinopsida > Pinales > Pinaceae > Picea > Picea abies. The sequence continues at coordinate 8,087 of CBVK0100967169.1, read as the reverse complement.
GGGATCCGTCTGGTTGGTCTGATAGGGAGGTCTCTGGATGGTTTGATGGGGCGGCTTCAACAACAGGATAGAACAGTGGTGCGGGAGGAATTATTAAGACAATAGAACTTAGAACTTATAAATGGTACTTTAATTGTGGTCTGGGGACTAACACTAGAGGAGAGTTACTTGGAGCTTGGACACTTCTCACACTTGTTGTCAGGTTGAACTTGTCGGTGCTTTTTGTACATGGTGACTCTAAGATAATCATCGATTGGTTATGTGGCAAAGGACAATTACAGGTTCATAATTTGGAGGGCTGGAAGGATAGAATACTTGAACTAATAAGCCATTTTCACTCCATTTCCTTTCAACATATTTTCTGTGACTATAATACAACAACAGACAATCTATCAAAATAGGCTCTTCAACAGATTTCGGGGAAAATTGTTTACTTTTAATGCGTGGGGGAACATGAAGGCCCCATATGTACTTGAACTTTTTTATTCACTTTCTTGCTTCTGCTGGGATATGTTTTTGATGTACTCAGACGATGTGGGATTCTTTCCCTTTGTTCATATTTTTTTTTATTCAGAGCTCTCGAGCTTATTTTTGTATCCTTAGTACATGTTTATTGATATAATAGTCCTGTCTCTACTTCCTCAGATGGTCACAAGCAATTTTTGATGAGGTTTTCATGTAATGAACAATTTATATTTCCTATATAAATATAAAGTGAATTTTTTGTAGAAAAAAAAAATAAAGAAAAAAAAAACTCGTAAAATGATATGAATGTCCTAGCTCTACTCTTGAAGAGCATAATAAACAAATGACTAAAAATTATTTTAAAAAATAAAAACAAAAGAATATAAATAAATGGAATAAGAAAAACCATTTATGTAACCGAGCTTACCATGCTAGAAAGGTGTATGGAAGTGAGCTTGGAGAAGTGATTCCAAGAAGAATGGGATAGTGTTATGGTTCATGAGAGAGAAAGTGTCGGTTGGGACTGGGATGGTGCTATCCTTCATCCCACATCTGTATCACTAGTGTTATCTTCTTCAATCACTATTTTGGGCTTTAATGGTAATGGCAAAGCAACGGATTTGGAGTAAGATAAAGGGATTATGTTATCCTTAGACATACATTTGAATAACTAGTTTTATCCCCTTCAATAATTAAACAAGGCTTCAATCGTACTGACAGAATAAGGGATTTGAGAGCAATGTTCTAGAGAAAGAAAATGAAAATGCTAACTAAATTTTGAATGGGTGTGGGGATGTTACATTAAACGTTTTTTTGCATGTACAATTATGATGATCCATTGACTTACAATGAATTTGGGGATCTATGTCAAATAAGTGGTTTGAGCAATGCAAATGAGTGGGACCCTTATAGCTCATTGAGAGCATGGTCATGATGGCTAACCAAGAACTGTGTGTGGGCGATTAGAGTTGATAGAGGACTTGTGACCAAAATTGTGAAGGAGGGGGTGCTAGAAAAACCCCAAAATATTGGCCCTTTATCTTACTCTGAAAAAGGATTTAAACAACGTAGAGGAATGGGACCCTTCAAGGTAACAAAGGCATGGTCTTGATGACTAACAGAAAATGGTGTGTGGGGGAGTGGAGTTACCAGATAAGTCATCACTAGGATTAGGGGAGTAGAGGGAACAAAAATGGTTGTCCCTTTGTCATACTCTTCAAAATGTTCATATAATCATGAAACAACCATTGGCATATGTACATTCTAAGCTACCCTTTCTTTCTTGAAAGACCTTCTACAATGTACCCCATTAGAGCTAGAATTTGATAAGGGGCACTAAAAATGCTTTATTTTCGATGAGCTATCCATGAATTTCACCAATTATGACATGTAAAGTTTTGTTGGATCCCTTCATTTTTTTTTTTCTATTTTTAAGGTTCTCGATCAATTTAGAGTGCCAAAACCCCTAGGGTAGAGTTATTTAGTAGTGGAACTAAGAGTAAATGAAATTATGATTTCCATCAAAGTTTTGACCAAATTTAGATTAGAGAACTTGTCAAAAATATTAATTATTTGAATGCCCCTTATCCCAGACCATTACAACTTGCACAACTTATAAATACTTTACCAATAATCCTCATACAATGGAATAGTAGGATACACTACCCCTCTTTCTCATGTTTTTTTTATGTTGCTTTGAATCCACAAAACCCATCTCCAATCTTGTCAAATATACATAGCTATCCACCACATTTATGTGGTCTTCAAATCCACTCATAACCAACTTGAACAACATATCAATCAATTTCAAGAATTCAGAAGAATTCCGCCAAAATTCAAAGGAAATATTGTTATGTGAGTGGCAGTGCTTGGATTATTATATGGGTGATCCAAAATGGCTAAAAAAGTTTCATAGTCATCGGAATTCAACAAAGAAAAAAATCCACATAGGATATAGTTCTTATCCATTTCATGATTTTTCAAGGTTCTAGGTTGCTTGAGAAAAGCTTGAAACCTCTAGGATGTGGAGAAACTATGCCTTTGGAAGTCTGGTCCATGGAACTATGCTAGACATCTCAATTAGATCTTCTACTTGGAACTTGATTAGAAAATAAGTGGTTTTGAATACTTTTCTAGTGGCACCTTCTATTCATGTAGCATTCTTCCCTCCCTTACATGAAATTGACAACCTAACAATTTAAATTTCTAGCCAATCCAAAACCTTAATTTTTTAAGCATTTGGATTGGTTTAAAATGGGACAAAACCCTTACGAAAAAAATTATGAAATACATGGAACTTTCATCCTCCAAAAGTCAAACTACCCATCGCCAAAAAAACCAAGTATGTTTGCTACACAAGTAACTTATTTCATTTTTATCATGCACCAATAGTGCCTCTTGTAAAACTACTAAAAAGACAAGTCTAAATGTTCTAGGTCCTTTACTTTTCCCATCATAGGAATCGAGTTATGTAATTGTTGATGAAATTGCAAATTTTCATTATTTAAATTACATTTTTTGAAAGCAAAAATGGATTCAACACCTTCAAAAACTCCTAAAACATTTAAATTGTACAATCTCAATAACTAAAAGATGCAATTCCAATAATACTTCTAAATTTTTAACTACATTCTAAATAAAACTAACTTTTTTAACTACATTTTAAATAAAAAAATTCAAAACATGTGATGTTTAGACTAATCTCTCGTAAAGCTGCCCTGAAATGATAGTTAACAGAACAACTACAACGGATAAGACACCATTGGGATTCTAAAATTGATCCATGATGTTGTGTCATGAAAAAGCTAAATTATTAAAGTTGTCTATTATGTTTCTTGTTTGGAGAAAATTATACTTTGGATTAGTAATATAATGAAGCATAGTCTACACTTATACATAAATTTGAGCAATAATTAAGTGTTTTATACATAAATTTGAGCAATAATTAAGTGTTTTATTGTTAATAAGAATAGCAAAAAGATGAAAGATGGTTGCTATAAGTGTGGGGCATTAATAGAAAAACATATTAAATATGTTTTTCTATTAATGCGCCTCCCCCACCCACATATCATGAAAAAGCTAAAAAACAACTCATCATACAAGTCTTTTCAAAACGCTCTTGTTTTTTACACTTTCTTACCAGACTTTTCAAAACGTTCTTTTGTTTACACTTTCTCGTGAGAGTTTTGACCAAAATATGCTCAGAATTTATAAATTTGTATAAGTGGTTGATATTACATAGTCAAGAATTTTCAAAACGTTCTATTTTTACACTTTGGTGTGAGTTTTGCCAAAATATAGTCAGAATTTTTTAGAAAAAGTGATTTAAACAATATAAATATGGGATATTTATATATTTAAAAAGGTGATTTAAACAATGTAAAATTGTGATTTTCCCACAATTACATTGTGGGATGATTTTGATACTGCCAAGTTTTTAAATTTCAATTCCAAGTGGATCGATAATAGATAATGTACCTACTACTAATGCATGGGAGTTGGCTAAACATTTTACTTTTGGCTTTTTTGGTGGCAGGAATAAGGTGATGTAAATTTGGACAATTTTTTTATTTTCTGTTGTTTAAATTGTCTTTCTGAATGCATAAATGAATTCAACTTGCTGAAAAACTCTTGAAACCCTTGAAACATTCGGATTATACAAACTTAGCCACTCAAATATGCAGATCCAATCATTTATCACCAGATTTTGAGTAAAATCAAACGAAAAAAATGAAAAAAAAACTCCAAAAATAGAACGTTTAGATTACTCTATAATGCATGAGTTTCAATACTGCTTTACAATGACGTATCAACTGAAACTTCTGACGGTCTGGAGAAAACAGCAACTTTCCAGTTTTAATGACAAAATAATGTTTTACAATGACGTATCAACTGAAACTTCTGACTGTATGGAGAAAATAGCTTTCCAGTTTTAATTACAAAAGCTGCAAATTTGCTACCGGTTGATGTTACAGCACTATCGTCCTTTCCATACAAACAACAATATGATGGTGCCCGTCCGGAGTCTGTCCTCGAGTCATTTCACCGACGACAACGAGCTGCCTAACGTTGCGTAAATCCAAAGGAAACGATAATTTTTTTCTTCCGAACTTCAACTAGGAGTAGCATTTACGTATTTTCACTTTGTTTGGCAATTGGCGTTTCTTGTTAGGGTTCTACTTCTAGGTTTATCCAATAAACCGTTTGAACGGAACAGTTATCTGTGCAAAGTTAAATGACAGAACAGCAGATAAGACAGGAGTTACGCTTTTAATTTTCTGACTGTGCAGTTCTGTCGGATCCAAGTACCTAGTGCCTCGATAATGCATATATCATCCGAAACATCATAATCTCCGGACAAAAGAGCAATTTTCTGCAATTCCAAAAGCTGCAACCTGGCAACCTGGCTGCCGATATTACAGCTCTTTTGTCCTTAGCAGACAAACAGGGTCCGGCATCTGTCTCTCGTCAACGAAAGGAAGAATGGCATGAATGCCCATTCACAAGGAAACAACAAAATTTACATGGTTCAGTTTTAATTGTTAAGTAGGAATTGTTATAAATGTTATGAAAAAAAGATCTTATCCTAGTAGCACCAACAAATTTATATATAACACATATATATAATTTATACTTAAAATAATAAATAATTTTATTTATTTATTGTATAAAATGTTTATAAAAAGTTTAGAATGTTTGGCGGAGGGGGGTTCCTTCTCCCACAAACAAGGGGGTCTCATACACCAATTTGGTGTGGCTTGGCCCTTGTCCCACAAATAAGGGGTCTCATACACCAATTTGGTGTGGCTTGGCCATGACCTTTAAAAATAGATTATTATTATTATTATACCTTTCAAAATTTGAGTATATTTTAAAAATATAAATTAAATTGTGATTAATTAATGAAAAACATTTTATAACATAATTGAAGAAAAGAGAAATGATATGACATTAATCAATTTTAAGGATTTTTGGTTTGAAGAATTTCACCAAAATTCAAAGGAAATGTTTCTATGTGAGTGGAAGTACTTGGGTTTTTATATGGGTTATCCAAAATGGTTTTGCTTATTATATGGGTGATCTAAAATGGCTGAAAAAATATGTTGGAATTCATTAAAGAAAAAAATCTATGGAGAATATAGTTTCTAGCCATTTCATGATTTTTCAAAGTTTTGGATTGCTTGAGGAAACCTTGAAACCTTTAGGATGTAGAGGAACTATGCATTTGGAACTCTAACATATGGAACTATGTTAGAGATCTCAATTGGATCTTTTGCTTGGAATTTGACTGGAAAATAAGGGGTTTTAAATCCTTTTCTAGTGGAGCAGTGTTCCAGCTAGTCTAAAATCTTCATTTTTCTAGCTAATCTAAAACCTTCACTTTCTTAGCCCTTCACTTTATTAGCATCTAGATTGGTTTAAAATGGGACAAAACCCTTACGAAAAAAGTTCTGAAATAGATGAAATGTCACACACCCACGACGTGCATAATAAAATTTTCACCTTTTTCTCAAGGGACAAAATTCCCTGAATTCCTACATGGGCTTAGCGCAGGCTAGATCTTCCCTTATCCTCCTTTAGGGGACAACTATCCACGACCATAGGATTGATCTAAACGGCGCGTTGCATTTTGCGACTTCAGAACTTCCGATGCAAGGCGCCCTATCTCCTCCAACTCCCGAGTTCCGAAAGAGGTTAATGATGGTTGGCTCCCTCTAGCCACTTGACCATTGCCATGACCACGGGCTTAACCTAAACAGTGCATCACATTTCGCGACTTCTAAGCTTTTGATGCAAGGCGTCCCAACTTCTCCAACCCTTCCAAGTCCCGAAACCCGATTAAGGGCCTAGCAAGCGCTAGCCCTCTCACCTATGATCACGGTATGACCTCCCTCTAGGTTTGGGTCCCAGCTCCCATATTTTTCGGGACTTTTTGATTCGGAGAATCATGAACAATTCTTCCTTCCTTTCCAAATCTCTGACTCTCGAAGATCTGACGACTCTAAACCCTCTACTAACCAACGACCCATATTAAGTTGGTGATTTGCCTTCGCGACCTTGGGAAAGTCTTCACTTTCAATTTCCCGATGACCAAATCTCCAAAACCGTGACCAAGCTAAATCGACGGTTCACAGGTCTCTCTCTATCCAACGACCTAGATTCAATCGGGATTTCACCATTCACGAAGTTGAAAAACTCGTCTGACTCCTCCTCCTGGAAATCTCGAAGTCCGAAGGTTCGAAATTATTCCACTCTACAGATCAACGACTCTGAGTCTCCCACAAATGAATGACCCAAATTTTGTCGAGACTTCGTGTTTCATGATTCGGGAGTTCTAACAACTCCGTCCCTTGACTTCCCTGAGTTGCAAGTCAGCGAAAAGCTGATCTCCCGCCACGCGTCCTTTCTCGATGGACGGTCTGGATGATTTCACGAATTCTTACTTCACGAGTTTTTCCTCGTCTCTACCTCTGATCTCCCGATACCCGTTGACTCTTCTGATGTGTGAGTCAGCGAAATGTTGATCACCCTCCACGTGTCCCTTCCAATGGATGGTTCTGATTACTTCGGGGCTTTCAGGACTTTGACAAGTCCACTCTCCCGCCTACACAAGGGTTAAGATCAATGGTCAAGGTAGCTCCTGATGGATCCGGGGATCTACAGTCCCGATTCCATCGCTACTTGAGAGGACTGAAGGGGTCGAGGCGTTAACGCCTACGCTCCTCCTCTAGATCCATTGGTCTTGACAGACCTGGATACTTCCGAAAGGATATCATCCGTTCATCTACCCAACGAAAGGATACTCCCTTTCGATAATTGGACTTGCTATCCTTTCTGAACTTAGGTAACGAAATTGAAATTCTCCGAGCTTCAAACTCTCATGACTCTGAAACCTTCAAGAGCTAACCTCTTATTTCACAGGGTTTCTAGACTTGGATACATGAACCTTCAGATGGTTCTTGGGCAATTATCCCTATTTTTTGTTGGGTTTCTGGATAAGGGCTTGGGTACGTTTCAAAGTCCCTAGGCTACTGACTTGAGTGAAGTGCCTTCCTAACTCACTGAGTTATAAGCTATAACATCGGGGTAGGGTATTCTTATGGGTTTACCGTAGCGATAGCCATACCAAGGAGCTTACTCTGACTTTGAGATAAGATGCAATTCCCTGGGGGAGGTGCTTTCGAGGGATTAACCAGAACACCAAGAGAATCAAGCAGATGGGACAATTCTCAGTGGAGCGGACTCATGCTCTAGACTTACTCATTTTATACAGAAACCAACTGTGGCATATAGGTATACACATCCATTCATTATTTTCAATCTAAATTACTAGGAAATCATAGCATACAGAAACCATTTATGGGCATATAAACATGAGCATGTATCCATGATACTCAATTCAAAATACAAGGCATAAAACACTTATCTGAAACACTAGGCATGATGTGGCTGCTGAGAGGGGTGCTCATTTCCACCCAACCATAAGCTCAGCCACTCCCAACGGATTTATCACTAGCCACCCCCGAGCTTAGGTCACAATTCTTTGAGATTCAATCTCTTACTTCCAGCTCAACGAAAGTTAGGGACGAAGGTTACTCTCTTTCTCCCTATACAGGAATAGA
>CBVK0100967144.1:0-12987 GCA_900067695.1 Picea abies | reverse complement strand
TATCTTTTGATCTTTTTCTTTTGTGCTTCAAGGGAAGAGTTGAGGGACACTGTTCTGACTTGGTGATCAGAGGTGGAAGTGTTGTCCACAAAAATTTCACGGAGATGAAAAGGCTGGCTCGTGATGAGACCCCCACTAGTGGGTGTATGAGATCCCTTTCTATATTGTTCAAGAGTCAAACTTACCTGTAACCCTAATTGTAATGTAAAGGGTCAAGATACCAAGTATGGAAGGGCTTGATGAAAAGTCTTGGTGGTAGCCAAAGGTTGCCAAGAGACAATAGTACCTGTAAAGAGGGATGTACTTACCCGAGACACAAGAATAAGCCGAGTATATGCATACAATGTTAGGTGGACAAGCAAGTTAAGCTTGCTCTCCCTAATTGCAACAGTAAACAATGATGTATATCAACAACAAAAGATAATAAGAGCTGCAAATAAAGATGCTAAAAGTCTATCAAATGATGCAAGAGATAAGTTAGCAAAACACTAGTACAACTCAAGTATAAAAGCATAAGACTTTAACATCAATGTAAGGCTGTTATAGATAGTTTTGCAGAGATACTTTTGCAGCCTTATGTCTGTAGCAAACTACTTGTTACAGTAAAGAAATCAGCCACCAAAAATCACAAGTAATCCACCCAAAAGATGCGCTAGGTCTAGTAGATTGTAGGGGTAAATTATTAGCAACTTCCGACAGTTGAGTTGTGAGTTATTGAAGAAAGTGTTTAGGGTTTGTTTCAGCCCTAATGGCTATATAATTAAACTTATTACAACAACAAAATGGCTGGCTAAAAGAGGACACCCTTAGGGCACAAGAATTCTTATAACACGTAGAAGAAATTCCAACTTGAACAATTCCAATATCTCGTAGTTTTACGTATCCCAATGTAATGATTTATTTCTCCAATGCAAGAGATCAGTGCCTTTAACTATTGGGTTATGGAGTCTTTAAAAGAGTAAGAGCTAGTAGTGCTACCTCCTTGGGGGTGTAAGCCCTTTTACTCCCCAAGTTAGGGAAAATTAGCTAAGGAAAACCCTAAGAGGGTGTAAACCTTTTAACTCCTCCTAGTATTCCTTTATACAACAAATTATTTCAAGACAAGATGATGGCCTTGGTGGGTTTGTATGCACTTATACTCCCCAAGAAGCTTAGAAAATTAGACTTGTAACTAAAAAAGAAGCAACAAAATGGATTCCTTACCTAGTGCAAACATAAACAAGATAAACTCCTTCTTTAACCAAGAGATATCCACCATAAAGCAAGAAAAACACTCCAAGAGAGATAGTGAATCACTTCTTCCACCAATAGCAAAGATAAACCATAGCAAGAGAATGTAACCAAAGGAGATGAAGAGAATTTCCAAATAAGGGCGCAAATTTCAGCCAATATCCTCTCACAAGAGGGAGAGTTATGTTGTCAAATGAGATTCACATGATCTCTATTTATACAAAAGTATTAAAACATAATTTGTCCACTTAGCAAGGGTAAAACATAAGATAAGGGGTCAACAACACTTATATTACCCCTTGAACCAAATAATAATATTTAATTTTCACTTTAACACATTAGAAACCCTAGGCAAGTTGTTTGGGTACTAGGGGCTAGGAAAGTTCATCCATAATGTCTTCTAGGCCTCCAAAGGCAAGTCATCATGATTGGGCATGTGGGCCCTTGGCATCCAACCTGTGGGATTCAAGTACCATGGAAGCCCAAGCTAGGCTTGTTCCTCCAAAACTGTCTTGCAATAAGGTTCTGCAAAACGAAACAATATGCCCTCCAAAGATCTCAAGTCAAAGATATCATGACAAGTGTAAACTAAATCCAATAAACAAGGCACCTAAGCATGTGCATTAAAACTACACCATCAGATTAAATAAATGCTTAGAGACCCTATACAATTGACCAAGTTTAAGTATGGGAGGGGTTTAATAAAAGTCTGATTGGGTAGACCAAAACCGTCAAGTAGGGGATGCTACCAAGGATGGCCTTTCAAGGTTATGTAATGGGTGATGAGGTGGAAGGGGTTTAGACTTCAATGGTCAATGATTTTCATGAAATACAAGGGTTCATATTATCTCATTTATGGGTGCCTTTGTAGAGGGTGCGTGGCACCTTCGTTTGTGATGCACTTTTTCCAAGCCCATTTTCTTGTCATTCTTTCTTGTTATTTCTTTCATGTTTTAAGGAACAAGTTGAAGGCCAATGTACTGAATTGGTGTCTAGATAATGATAGTTTCATTCACAAATACCTCGCGGAAATGAGAAGGTTGTCTCGTGATCAGACCCCCTTTCTCTCAGTTGTGTAACTGAGAGCCACTACCCTAGCTTGCTTGTTATTTCTTTCATGTTTTAAGGAACAAGTTGAAGGCCAATGTACTGAATTGGTGTCTAGATAATGATAGTGTCATTCACAAATACCTCGCAGAAATGAGAAGGTTGTCTCGTGATCAGACCCCATTTCTCTCAGTTGTGTAACTGAGAGCCACTACCCTAGCTTGGTGACCAGATGATGGTAATGTCATACCACTAAATACCTATGATCATGATAGGTCGGTTCATGATGAGACCTACCATCCTCTTTGAAGTTGAAGAAGAATAATCATTTTGACTCAAAATCAAATGATGATCTCCAGTTCCCTCACTATAGGATTTCAATGATAACAAGAAAGAAAAGATCAAGAAAACATGGAGAAACAAGTTATGAAATCTTTGTAGATGTTTTACAATGCATTAAGTTTTTTCCTTGGGAGATTCAATCTTCCACTCTTTGTAAATGGTATTTTACATATAGGTATCATCTTAGAGAAACCTTTAAACTAGTCTTCTTTAGGACATGTTCGTGGAAAGGTTACCCTACATTAATGTTTAGAGAACCTTATATTTCATTTTCATATTATAACAACCTTCTTACATTTGTAGGAAAAGAAAAAAAGGTCTATATAGTTTTTTCATGTCTTCCAATTGCATACTATCATAATTGGTCTCCATATTGAAAGATCTTTATCAGTACATTCCTTCCATGTAGTGTGAATATTTTCCCTCTTTATAGATTCCATTACTTCAATTTACATATCCAATAGTGTGTTAGATATGAGTTACAACTCATGTCAATTGTTTTTTGTTGAATTTAAGGAAGTTGAACTTGGGGCAAGTCATACAAAACCAACAATTGTACCAATGACAATTTGGCTATCAGAGTTATCCTTAAAATCAATGGTACATTAGAGATGTTATACCTCCATTGTTGGTGTCCTCAAATATATAATCAATGATGACGAAGTTAATACAAATCCATATGACACTAGTTTAGAACTAGAATATGATTCGGATGATGATCCAGATCCACATCACAATCAAAATAATCCAAATGATGTGCTTCCACCCAATGGATAACACAAGGAAGTGTGTTGGACCCAACTATACATATTGTAATCTTTGTACATAAATCTACAATAGCTTCCTTGTAACCATTATTGTAGTGAATTCTTGTCTTAGTTGGTTTGTGTCTTGTCACGTGTATCAACAATGCTACCTTGAAGGCATGTCTAAAGGAGTAATATAGCAAGATTCCCCACTATATAAAAGTTGTTTTTCATGATGTGTAGCATGGAATCATGCAAAATAGAATGTGTCCAAGATGGATTAGGAAAGTAGATGAATAAGGTAAAGGAAGCCTTTGTAAATAATTTTATACAATGCTTCTAGATCCTTCCTTGGTTGTTATAAAAGGAAGTGCAGAGTTCATTATTAATCACCTTGCATCTAGAGCTTGTGTGCTTATGAAGAGAATCTATCAAAGAGTTCTGTGTGTGAAAGAGTGAGTTGGAGAGAAGCAATGTTGTAAAGTCTTGGGTCAAGTGGTTAGTAATGCCTTTCGGTTTATGTAATGCACTTGCAACTTTCATGGAGTTGATAAATGATGTTCTATGTCCATTTATTGATTCATTTGTAATAGTATATATGGATGACATTATAATATTCAACAATGTTTGGCAAGATCACACCTCACATGTGATGTAGGTACTAGAGACACTATGAAAGAATCCATTTATCTCAAACCCAAAGAAATGTGAATTCAAAAAAGAGTCCTTGATCTATCTTAGACACATGATTGGTGGAGGAGAGTTGAGGGTGGATCCAAGAATGATTGCAACCATTTTCCAATGGCCTATTCCTACCATTTTGACAAAGGATAAGAGTTTCATGGGAGGAACTCAATGGTTTAGGAAGTTCATCCTAAATTTATTAGTAGTGGTAGCACCATTGCACTCTATATCTGCCAAAGGAAAGAGTTTTCATTGTGACAAGCCAAAACCATGATCATTTGAAGACTTGAGGAGGAATATCAACAATGCTTTGGTCTTATCCATGCCCAATTTACAATAGCCATTTGAATTAGAAATAAATGCAAGTGGATATGCATTAGGGGAAACACTTATGTAAGGATGAAGACCAGTGTGTTACCATTCAAAGTTGTTTCATGGAGTAGTGTTGGACTATCCCACACATGATAACGAGATCTTTGATATTGGGTAAGAGATAAAGAAGTGGAAGCATTACCTCTTAGGGAAAAATATTGTTGTACACATCAATCATCAACCCCTACAATACCTACAAAGTCAAATCAAAATGTAGCAAATGAGGCATTACAAATGGTTGTGATTCCTACAATAATTCCACCTATTAATCAAGTATAAGAAAGGGACTACTAAAAAGATGGATGGCATGCTTTCGAAGTCCTCACTGGAGAAGATTACGACAATTGGTTTGTGAATGCAACTTAATCCTTTCACTTGTGATCTATTGAGTGAAGATCATCAAAGAGATAAATACTTCATGGGAATATACCAATAGCCGAAGGAGAAACTGGTTGTTGTCATGGAAGGGAATGGATACCATCTATAGAATGGGGTACTATAAAATCTTTACAAGTTATGCATACTGCAGGATAGAAGGACTTAGTTTATGAGAGAAGCTCACATTTCTAGGATATCTAAGCACTTTGGTGTGAAAAAGGTAGTGGAAAATATGAAAAGGTATGTGTATTGGCCGAAGATGCAAGAGAAGGTGGTGATATTTATTAGGGGTTGTGTTATTTGCAATACTAGCATGCCAAGAAATAGGAAACATGGGTTGTACATGTCACTGCCAATACCAAACAAACCTTAGGAGAGTATCTACATGGACTTTTTCAAAGGTTTTCCCATGTATTATAAAGGCCATGGCTACTTGTTTATCATTCTATACCACTTCAAAAATATGTGCATGTTCATTCAATGTAAGAAGAGAATCACCAAACAAGAAGCAATTGACTTATTATTTACTCATGTTTGGGTACATTTTGGATTGCCAAGCTCCATTGTATTTGATCACAATAGTAGGTTTTTGGGTAGTTTCTGGAAAATTATTTGGGAAAGGATGGATACCAAGCTAAGGTACTCCATTGCATTTCATCCCGATATGGACGAACAAACTAAAGTTGTCAACTAAATATTGGTACAATAGTTAAGAGGTTACAACAAAAAGCATCCAAAGACATGGGATGAGCAACTGGTGTACACTCAACATTCATACAATTGAGCATTCCATTCTTCCATGAACAAATCACCTTTCAAGACTTTCTTCAACTATTTACCTCCCTCTCCTTTCAACAATTTCTTCAACTATATACCTCCCTCATCTTTTGACATTATTTATGAATAATAGAAGACAAAGTAGAGGTTCAATGAGAAGAGAGGAAGGAAAATATCTTTCTGGAAATGATCCAAAAAGTACACTTGAAAGTGTTGGGAGAAGTCAGTTGCAATATAAATCCAGAAATGTCTAGCACATATAAGATCATAAGTTCCACGTTGCAGACAAGGTGCGACTTTACCTCCACAAGGAACACCTACATGGAGTGGTGAAGAAAATCAAGTTTGTTGGATGTGGACTTTTTGACATCATCGAGTAGGTGAACGAGAATGCCCTCAAATCGAGACTTCCTCCTTATATGCCGATCAATTTAGTGGTAAATCTTAAGTATTTGAAGTTGTTCGAGTATTCCATGCTGGATGGAGAAAATACCTTTAGGTTCTTCCCCACTATAGAAGACTTTGCAATGCATACTCTTGAAGAGTTGGGGGAGGATACAATTCTGTAGAGGAAGAAATGGGCAACTTGCAAAGGATGAAAAGATAATTTGGCAGATTGGCCTCAAGGGGTAAAGTCCAAGTAAAGAAAAATGGTACGAGAGGAACTAAGTTGAAATCAAGTTCCCTCTCATATCCTTGGAATCTTTTGGGGACCAAAATCCTCATAATTGGGAGTTGTTATCCAAATTGGATCGACAAAATAAATTGATTGGCTTTTGGCTCAGTTTTGTGCAAGGTGTTCAACAAATCATTGGTCTAAAGACAAAAGTAGAGTTCATGAATGTTGACGAGGTAGGAGATAGAGTTGAAGGTGTAAAGGGCCCCATGCTGAATCAACTATTTCCCATACCTCCATTTAATGTTGTATTCTAAATGTAAGCACAAACAAAGAAAAAATATATACATTAAATAAAAAAGAAGGGGAAAGGAAGAAAAATAAAACATAAGAGAACCTTACACTAAAGTATTGCTGGGAAAGACCAATGTTTGGCTTTGGGGAAGTTGAAGAGTTAGGGATTCTCGACCTTCTATATGACCCACCAACGAATCCATTCTTCAGTAAATTCTTGCACAACATGTTTGTATAGTTATTTGGAAAAGATTCAGAGGAATCGATGTCCAAATTCCCATGAAAGGATTGAAAATGAACTAGAGAGCTAGAGCTAGATGGAATTGTGACCGACACATTTGCTGAGAAATAAAAGATTGAGAAAATCCAATCAAATGATTGCTTTCCCATTTGGGTTTCCAGGGTAAATATTGTGTTCATTGTGTTATGAACTTGTTGTGTAACAATGGTGTAATTGTTGTGTGAAAGGATTGTCACTCTTAGTTGTGTTTAATGGATTATAATGATGAATTTCAAACTGCCTTTCCAATAGCTCTTACTCATAAATCAATTTCCCTTAATATTGTGTGAATGACAAAAACCAAAAGATTCCACTTTGAGCATTGAGATCAATGGTTGTGATTGATTGTTTGTTGCAAGTTTCCAACTAAGTTTATGTTCTCAACCTTTTATAATTAGTAACTCATCCCTCTACTCTAATCATGGGCACTAGACAAGGCTATACACACTCATATTGGTAGTTTTTATTGCCTAGGAGTGCATGATACCACCCATCAACTTGATCATCCATGTTTAATTCACCACTTATATTACATCATCTCAACTCAGTGCAACAATTGCAATAGGTACATTTTCAAAAACCCTTTGTAACAACCCAATTTTGATCCCTATGAACTAGAATGTATTATGTAATTGTGACTTAGGTTGGTAAAGTTGAAAAGGAGGTCAAAGTGCCTAGAAATGTAATACTTCATATATATTAATAAAATATGTTGCTGCCTGCAAGATGGAAAAAGACAAGAGAAAGGGGGATATGATTCCACGAGAGAGGGGCTAAAGGGGATAAGTCTTTTATTATTATTTTTATTCAACTATCTTGGTTTTGGTTTGGGAAAAGGGGTCACATGAGCTTCTTGGGAGGCCATGTGGTTCTTGATTTCATGTAACTGTATTAAACCCTCTCTTGGGTTGTTTGGGGGTTGTTCTTCATTAAATGGTTATTCATTCATTTTCTTTTTTTCTTGTTGATTTGTGTGCTCTTGGTTTGAGAATGGAAACAAATGGCTGGAGGAGGAGATCCATTGTGATATGGTTGTGAGGAATTATTGATTATTCCAGGAGTGAATAGATGCCCGTGTGCATGAGATTAATGGCAGTTGTGAAAGAACTATCCACAAATGAAAATCCTTGGTGTTTCCAACATTGAAATTCCTTGACTAGTAGTACTAGAGCCCTGGAGAGAAATTGAAAAACTTGAGGGATTGCATGACAGAGAAAGGGGTTCATTTCTTTGGGTTGTGGAGGATGAAGGGGGAAGAGAAATGGAAATTCGGATTGTTGTGTGGTTGGGAAAAACCTGAGAGCCTGTTTACTAACTACTGTGTGTAGAGTCAACCTAGGACCCGTCCTTGTGGATTCATAGCCTTGGATTAGGGGTGACCTTCTGTTGATATTTGGAACAACAATGTCTATGGTTGGGAGGAACGTCCTTGGTCTACAACCAATTGTTGGATGGTTTAATGAATGATACATGTTCTACGTGTTTTCTTGTATATTTATATTACGTTGTGTATTATTATTATCTCTAAGAAGATGTGTTTATGTGTCTGCTTGTTGTTAATGTTGTGCATGGAATATTGTTAAACATTATTTTATGGTTTAGCATGTTCTATTTAATTGGATGCTTGGATTATTATTCTTGATTAACTAGATATTGGAACAGAAATTCAAAATCAGTGCAAGAGGGAAAATTCAGAAGTACCCGAACAATGGGTACGTTTCAGATCAATATCCGAGAAAATTGTTTTGGTATTTGTTGTACCGGGTATGTTACAAATTGGTTTTCAAAGCATCCTTGAAGTGGTAATTTTGAGGTAGCGTGGCTCAACTTGGTGGCTGGGTGCATTAACCCCCCCTAGGTTTACATGGAACAACAAACCACAATTTGTTTTTGGAGACATATTGACATGGACAAAGTGCCCTTCAATGGAGAGGGGTACTCCCCGAAGGAAAGTCCCAATTAGACCTCACACATTTGGAATAGGAGACCCATCCAGATTTTGGCATGGAAACCATTACTAAAAATGAAAGTATGGTTATGTGGGATACAAAAAGTAGTATGCTCTTACACTATGTGCAAAATGAAAAATAATCTAACCTATCCTAGCTAGGATCAAACTTAACCAATAGATAAAATATTATTCATAGATTTATGCAAATATTTAAGAAATAAAAAACTATTAAAGAGATGCAAAAACATATAAGCATAAATAGAAGTGTAAAACACCAAAATTTGCTATGGTACCACCATTTACAATCTCTTGTCTACTATCCCAAAGCAATATATCAGATGTTCAATAAAAAATAAGAGCTGTAAATTCAATACAAAATAGTCAACAATTGAACATTACAACCCTACAATAGTATTAATGACAACATGAATACTATAAGAAGTTCATATCATACACATCACAACATCATTTCACCTCTTCAAAAATGGCCATGAGGGCTTCTTCCATTATAATTTCTCAAATGACTCCTCAAAGTTACAAAAAGAAAAATCCTTTTTTACAATGAATTTATGGGCTTATAAAAGATTTAGGCTACAAGTGCTTCTTGGGACTTCTTGTCTTCCCTTTTGGTAGTTTATTTTGACCTCCTCGTTTTTTAACTTTTCCTAGAAACTATATGACAATACATTTTATTTACAAAATAACTATAATCGACCTTGCTCTTTGTCTTAGATGTTGGTAGCCCAAATTTCATGTTGGGAAGAAACGCCAAGGAAATATATAAATATTAACTACTCAAGAGAAGCTTCATATGATATTAGTTCCTTGGGAATGGGCCCCATCTCTCTCTCTTTAAGGTGCTAAAAAAAGAGTTAAATGAATTTATCTCCTTGGAGGGACCAACCATGTGTTCTTTTAACACTTCTTTAGTGATATTGGGAGTCATCTCTATTACACTCCCTTTATTATTAATGTTGTCCTCAAGTTCCTTCCAAATTTATATCATGGGTTTAGGAGCACCCATGTCACCCGGTGGTGGCATATGATTTCAATTGATAAGTTTTTGAGTAGTCGAGTATAGATGCTTGCAATTTCTTATTGATGTTATAATATGGTTTTCTAGTGTCGTATTAACTATTTGGAAATTGGATAAGGCTGTGTAATTTAGTTGATTCCCCTTTTTTTTCATCTTTGGAAGATATTTTGGTGCATTCTTTTCTTCTGTTTGCCATTTCTTCAACTCATCCATGGCGAGATGAACTCCATAAAGCAACACCCTTTTATCTTTGACCTTTTCTAAAATTGTGAGAAATTGTGTGGAAATGTCCTGAAATTCCTTGAGGCTTACATATATCTACTTTTGGGTTGTGTCAAGCTCAACTTGTAACTCAAATATCTAGGCTTTAAATTCTTCTAAACTAGTCATGCCACCTTTATAGTGACTTACCTCTTGTTCCAGTGTTTTTATTTTTAGCTTGTACTTAATTTCTTTGGCCATATTTTTGACATTCAATTCCAAATCCTGCAAGAACGCAAGTCCTATTGATGCTATGACAATGGGTTCCATAGTGGTGTTTTCCATGAGGGTAATCTCAATCATGACTGTGATTTCTAGGACTCCTGGTAGTTTTAGCTTTGAGTGAGATTGCTTCACTATCTTTCCTATACCCTTGTCAAAAAACAAATGATTCTAGGACTACTACTATGTCTGATTTGGAAGGAGTAAATGAACCTAAACCAAGTTCTCCTAGTGGAAATTGACCTACAATCATTGTAGTCCTCGATATACCTTACGAGGTCTCTAGAGGGTTGGTGTCTTGGGATATGAGCCTCCCACCTATTCCTCCTTTTTATCATCTTCTTTTTTTTTCCCTCTCCTCTCATGATTTTCTTTTTCTTTCCTATTATGCTTTTATTTTCCTTTCCTATTATGCTTTTATTTTCCTTTCCTCTTCTTCTTATTGAAGATTTAGTGCTTTAGATTTCTTCTCCAATCTTTCTTTATCTATTGCTACTTTGGCAGTTGCTTCTTCTCCAATATTTTCTTCTGAGCTTGCTTTCTTTCTAATAATTTCTTCTTTGCTCGGGAGCCACTACCCATTCTAAAAATTACCTTGTCTAAGGACACAACCCTTTTGTACAAATATTCTTCCCTCCATACTTCATTTTGGTATGGGTATCTATATTTGCAATATTTTCAATGTTGGTTGAAAACATCTTGAGGGTCGTGTCATCTGAATATTTATTCCCCAAAATGAAAAGTGGCCATAGTTTCTGCCTCCACTATAGCTTCCTTGATGTCTTTGAAGATGTAAGATCCCATGTAGAAAGGTAGTGGAGGTCATGGGGTTTTCTTTTCACAAGCCAAAACACTCCAATTCTGTGTATGAAGGTTTGATATGCTACCTCTTGGAGTGCCAACTTATTTGGAATGAATTTAGGAAGTAAATGAGATGCTTTAACAATTCTAAAAACTCTAATATAAGTTCCTTTTTTGTTGACATACCAATCACCCACCTCTTAGATGGGTTGCATATCCTTCTCTGACATACATCTCGCATATAAAATCAATTGGTAAAAAGGGCTATTAATTGCTCGTAAATCTTAGTACAATGTATCATGTATCGATGTTCTCATAATTTTTGATAATAGATGTGGAAGGGAGGCTCACTTGGTTTCCATTACCATCCAATTTAGGGGAAGTAATTGACTATGCAAGTAATATCACGTAGGTATGAAGACATATAGAAGGTTGGGTATGTGCCTTGGGCCATGTGCCTGGCCTTGGAGATGGCCTAGTCCATTGAAGTTAACATGATATCGCCCCAATTGAAGATAGAATTTGTTTGGGTGATTGTATAAATCATTGGAACCAATGAATCTCTGGATTAAGTGGTGCATTCCTCGCCATGAAATCTGTTAAGGAGAGCCACAATGATCTTGTATGGGTTTTGTAATATGCTGGTAGGATATGTTCTTTTCCTCCTTGTCATGATGGATTTAGGAGTGACTCACCAACTCTTCATAAGATCTCTACAATTTAGAGGAAATTACAACATCCATTCATCATCTAGGTCCACTTGGGAAGGTGGAAACTTGTAGCATGCATCCAAAGCTAATGTTTGGAATGAGGTGATGATATTCCTACTGGTGTCTTAGATAAATATGTTATTAATGTTTGCTTAGTTGATAATCTATGCAATGAATTATGCATAGGGGAGGACGACAAATTGGGTAGCCACTCTATGGAGCTATGACTATTTGATGGATTGGAAGACACAGACATCAAGGTTGGTGTCTCTAGGAAGAAGTGGTATCTTAGGAAAAATTTATTCCCTAAACATTTGATACATGTTCCCCCATTTTAAAATCATCCCTACATCCATACAACATTTGGTATCTGCATAAATAGACCCTGGGATGCCAAAATCTATCTCTAGTTGTGAAACTTCTTCACGATTAAGTCTTGGTTTGATTACTTGTTCCTTTTGATTCCTAGTTCTTTCATAATCCATATATGAATCTTGTAACTCATCCATTTCAACAACACCAATCATTAGTGATGTTAGCTATAAAGATAGATATAAAAATTCCTATATTATAGAGTGATTCTATTGAAATAGAGAATAGAGAAGTTGGTAGGTTCTTATCTTCAGTGTTAGGTGTTTCGGGAAATATTTTTGCCACTATGATGGATGTTTCAATTGCACCTTTGTGGATGTGATGGCTTGAAAAAGTAAGGTAATGGGTGCACATTTTTGTACTTATGCACATTTTCATTTCTCATACTTTTACACCCAAAAGATATGTGTTGAAGAGTCATTTCAGTTTTAGTTAGGCAAGAGATAAAAAATCACCCCTCATTGGAGAGAGGTTGCAACTTGGGTCAATCAGTTGGTGGCATGAATTGTTGGTGTCGATCCATTTTTTTTACAAGTCTAGTATTATTATGTAGTTACTATTAGGATTTCTTTTACACTTTTCTCTCTTCTCTTACATAAAAAAATTTCGAAGCACTTAGTCATTTTCTGAAAATGCGAATGCAGAGTTGCATAACAATTCTTAATTTTTTTTTTAATTACCCAGGTCCGCAACACTGCACTCACCAAAACACTTTACTTTGTTTCCTCTTCCATTTTATTTTGTGTTGGATTACTGAGAGGGGGGGTGAACCAGTAATAACGTAATTATAATCCTTTTTCTCCAAATAATCCAAGTTCTATATCAATGTAGAATTATTATCCAATAATGAGAAATAAGAAATGAAAAA
>CBVK0100967086.1:2511-19373 GCA_900067695.1 Picea abies | reverse complement strand
CCTAGACTAGGGATCATGTTTCTCTCGGGCAGTGAGTTTGTTTCCCAAGGACATTATTTCCATCAGTTTCTCCATTGCCTTCATCATTAAGTTGAACTTGTCCTCTAAGGGTCGAGAGGTCGATGGTTGCACATCCCCTTGGGGTTTCCTCCCACCTCTATTGAACCTCTATTTTATCTTTCCAGACGCTATCAGGTTTACCTCGACTTCGATTGGGTTGCTCATCATAGCATCTAAGTTTGCAAATCTTCTCTTCCTTAACAGCAAGGGGAAATCATTGTCGAAGGAGTTGGTGTATCACAGTTGCGCAGCCCCAGAAGGTGGCTGGAATTCTGCAGGAATCGAGTTGTAAGCCCTCATGCAGTGGGCTGAGAACTCTTGCATAGTCTCCTCCGGTGCTCTCTTCATATTGTTGTACTGTGTGAGCAGCTGCAAAGGATTATTTTTGTCTCCCCATCTAGTAATGAAAGACATCTCGAACATGGAGAAGTCTTGAATAGTTGATGTTGGGAGTGCTTTGAACCACTTTCTCACCTCCCCCGAAAGACTCTGCATGAACAACCTCATCTTCACGTCTGCATGGTTTACCTCTTCAAGATCAATGAAATTGTTGAACCAATCTAGGTGGTTTTGGGAAGATAAGTTTCCTTCAGTATCATAGAGTTTGATCCTCTGGTTGTAGTTCTGGGGCAAATCATGCAGATGGGTCAGCAGAACAAGGGGGGCGAACCTTAAAGCCATTACTCTAGGGGGGTTTGGGATTTGGAGGATGTTCTAAGTGGGATTTATCGCTTGCGGTATTAGAGATCGAAACCTCTCCTCCTCAATAACTATATGGTCCAAGCTGGTTTCTGATTTAGACCTGAACAAAGTCTGTTCAAACAAGGCGTCAAACTCGAGGTCATCAATGCTTTCTGCCCCATCCTTAGGCAAGGACAGGTTTCTGTCTAGGTAGTAGAATAGGACTCTTGCTTGCTCCCTTACCTTGCACAGAAGTATCTCGGGATCATACAGAGGATCTACGGGGTTTGGGTCAGGATTTTCTCTGGTATAAGTGGTCTTCGGAGCCAGGGTTTCTAAATGGAGCTACTATGCGGTACTGGTCTTTTTCACTGGATTCGCCAGGGTAAAGGTTTCAGCTAATACAAATGTTTGCCCCACTATTACCCTCAGGGGTCAAAACTATAGCTTTTGTCGTTCTCCCAGGGAAAATTTATTCAATTCCATCCCCGACAATGGCGCTAAAATGTTAGCACTCTGTAAACTTCATTTGGCTAAGGAAATGAATGACAAAGGCAACCTACAAACCAAATTTGAGGCCCGAATATAGCCTTTCGAACCTGGAAATGAATGACAGAGGTAACCTACAAAACTAGCCTTTCAGACCTGGAAACGAATGACAGAGGCAACCTACAAACCAAAATTGAGGCCCAAAACTAGCCTTTCTGACCTAGTGCGAATCTAGAGCATTGTGCGATGAATTCTAGATTCGAAATCACATTTCGAATTAGACAGAAATTACATATGTGAATATAAAGAGCACAGGAAAGCAAATACGCAAAGAAAAAATACAATACATCAGATTGCCACCGTTAGAATATTTTCATCAAAGCTTCAAGACTTTTGCATTAAATCTCAATCGGATTAAAAACTATAATCGATAGTCGCTATCTACATTAGTTTTCCAACCAACTCGGATTACATTGAAACGATGGAATATATAGTCAAGGGTGTGCCGCTTGGGCTACCCCGCACTCTAACTACTATCCATAGAAACTAGGTTTCAACTACTCTCTGTCAGATGGCTCTTCAAATGGCCTTTTGCTGAAAATAGAAACTGACTGTACTTGGTTGCATCATAGGCTCTTCTCTTTACCATGGAATTTCATTCATCAACAAGATCTCGTCGTTAGAGACCGATGTGTTGATGCTTTCCTTTGACAGGGCATCTAAACGATCAAGTGTTCTGTCAGACTCCTGCCACGCATTGTAACGGCCTTGATATTTGTCGTGCGATAGTCTATTGGTGCGTGAATGTCGCAGGTAACTGCAGACATTGCAGGTGCCTCCAAAATGATGACCCCAACTAGGGAGCAATTCCTTTCTTCAAACTGTCACACATCTAACGTACACATGTCCTTCTCAATGGATGAGATTCTAGCGTTGTGTGTCATATGTTTTCTGCATAGGTATCTGTCAGAGTCCAAGTCTACACCACGTTTGGGGAGACAAAAAATGGATTCGATCGATCATGTGTCTGGTCTCATTTGCAGTTTGGATACTCGAAGCTTTCTCCTGAAAGACCAGTTTCTCCTTTTCAAGTTCATCACTTGCCTTTTCAAAACCGCGTTCCCTTTTAGCTTCTTCTCCGCGCTGGTCAGAGCCACACGAACTTTCTCCATGGCCGATTCACATTCCCTGAAGTGTCTCACATTCCTTTCTCCTGACACCCTTTGTGTTTCGCACAGTTGTATGATCGTAACTTGCACCTCCATGAGTTGTCTATTTAGCCAAGTTGTGTTTCCATCGCAGCCTTGTGATGGTGATACTTCGAGGGTATTTTCTCCTAACTATTTTCTCAACTCTCTGTTTTCCTGCTATAGCTCAACCATAGCGAGCTACGCTTGCTTCAACTATTGCATTGGCTCATGAACATCTGCGCTTTCAGTGTCTGTCCTCCTTCTTCTGCCCCAACTTTCCCGACTTGTGCCTTCGACGGGCTCCAGCAGAATAGTGCGCATGAGTAACTCTTCATTGGTTGACTTTGCATGTGGTTCGCTCGGGACTCGGGTCTCCCCGAATTCCTTGTTTTTCCTTGGCCTGCCCCTTCTCTGGGGTATTGGTTGTTGGGAAGACAGGGCTTCCAACTTCCTTCCTTCCTCTGTAGCCCTTCCTGCTTCACCCTCTGTGCGGTGTGATGTTACCCTTTCTGCAGGTAGAGGGAAATCTCCTTTTGGATCCTTAGGGATGCCCACTGCAAGTAGAAATGAATCCCATTTATTTCCCAATCGCCTTAACTCCTCCACCATCATTAATTTAATCAACGATACATGTGATATTTTCCTCTTCGATTGATCTGCTTTATCTTGGGCGTTGTTTGTCATTTCTCGGAGGCTTTGGTGCAAGAAAAAGGGAAGATTTAACAGTCTCCTCCCTATGATATGCATCAACAATCTAACATGATGTGAATGTATTCTATCAAACCTTCCCTCATAGGTGAAATATTTCCTAATTACTTTCATAATTTTTCGAAAGGGCTTCTGCAAATATCTACGTGGAACACCCATTTTGACTTTCCCACCTAAACTGTCTCGCTTGATGAAGTCTTCATAACACTGCATGTCCAAAGGCATGCCTTTAAACCACCTTTCACCGTGTGAAGGGATCTTTGTCATGACCGACAGAGTTTCCTCTGTCACCTGGAAAGCAACACCTGCAATTGCCGCGCGGGATCTGTCAAAACTGAGTGTGAACTGCTTCGCTAGTTTCATGTTGAATCCTTGGATTTTTCTACTGAAGGTCATGCATTTGACCTGCTCAAAAGACACCCTGACCTCTGGATCTTCGTTGACTAACGTCAAGATTTGAGGCTCGGGTCCATCATTCCTTCCACTTCGCACACCTTTCCTTATGTTCTAGGATGTCGTCATGGTGCAACGCGTATTCGTTCTACGCGCGATGAATTTGACACGGGCCAAAGGCGGTGATCTCAATAGACCTAGGCTTGCGAGAAGAATTACATGCAGTACATAAAATCGGTTGGTGAACAGAATACATGCAGAGCACTCGGAATTTATAATCGGGCAGGCGAGAGATGAAAATGTGCAAGGGGACACTGAATTCATAGTTACTAGAGGTTTCGAAGCAATCTTGAATATTTTTGCAGTACATTCCCGCGACGGATACACTTCGGAGTGTGTGAAGCACAGCAGATAAGAGATGCAAGGCATATGTGATACAAGCACCGTGATTTTTCATTCTTTTTTTCTTCATAATGAGTTGATGATGGTCACTTTGTCTGCCAAAGCAACTTCTATTTAACAACTTTCCTCGACCTTAGGAACGTAAGACCTTCTCTTCTGACACGACCCGAATCTTTTGGAAAATACATTTACCCCTTACACATGGTTTGGTTCTGACATCCCTTCCCGACTCCAAGGGCCAACTGGCCACTTGCTGACTTCGACTCGTTCGTTGTTCGGTACCTAACCTCACACCCTTTGACACATGGACTCTGACTCAACTAAGACCGACTCTAACTGGAAAAATGACGGTGCTAGCAATTATTATAGAAAACTTGTCACAACATCCATAAAATGAAACATATTTATAGATTTTATAATGTCGCAATTCTGACGATAGTTGACCAAGTCAAAGTTGACTTGGTCAAACACTAGGTGACCGTTGGGATGGGGAAAACCTAGTTTCCATAACGTTGCAAGTGCGACGAATATTTTACCAACGTTGCAAGAGAGACGAAAATCCAATGTCATCCCAATAGCGACGTCTTCCTACCTTCGTCACAATATCGACATGTGTTTGTAGTACGTCGCAACAACAATTTTATTGAGCAATATGGAGAAAAAAAATTAAAATTTCCTCTTTTTCGATAGTATGGCCAATTTTTTCCATAACGTCGCAAATAGAAGTTTGAAATTTTTCCAATATGTACTAGTGATGGAGTGCACCAAGAATGGAGCACCACTATTTGATGGAAATAACTATGCCTTCTACAGCATAAGAATGAAAACGTTTATACAAGCGCAAGGATTTGATGTCTGGTAATCAGTAGTAATGGATACACGGTACCTGCCACTCCCCCAACAGATAAGGATGGAGATAAACTAGAAGAAAACAATTCAAAGGCTACTAATGTTATTCTGGGTGATCTTGTTAGATCAGTATATGTTAAGGTTACGCACTGTGATTTTGCAAACGATATTTGGGAAAAACTTCAAAATGTTTACGAAGGAGATGTCAAAGTTAAAGGGGCCAATATTCAAACTTACAGAGGTCAATTTGAATAGTTGAAAGTGAAGGAAGATGAAGATATTTCCACCTATTTTCTGCGAGTTGATGAAATAGTGAATGCAATTAAAGTTTTGGGAGAAGAAGTTAAAGAACCATTCATTGTTCAAAAGGTACTAAGATCTCTTCCAATGAGATTTGATCCTAAGATTTCCGCCCTAGAAGAAAGAGCAAATCTTTCTACGCTAAGCATGGAAGAATTACATGGGATACTCACAGCTTATGAAATGAGAACAAAATAGGAGACTCCATCCAAAAAGGAAGTAGCTCTCAAAGCATCCAAGAAGACAAGGAAGAATAAGCAAAAGTCAAAGCCAAGTTGCAGTTGCAATGATGATTCAAATGAAGATGAAGAAATAGCTAACTTCGTAAGGAAGTTGAAGAAAGGAACCGACAAGTACAAAGGTATGTTTCCCTTAATATGCTTTAATTGTGGTGAAATTGGTCATTTTTATTCTAAATGTCATTATGATAAGAAGACAGATAATGATGAATAAGAATCTCCCAAGAAAGAAAAGAAATATAAAAAGGAAGACATGAGAAGAAACAAAAAGAAATTCTTCAAGAAAAGTCTTTACTTAGAGGAGGAAAGTTCCTCATCAGATGAGGATGATGATAGAGGCAGTGATTCAGAAAATGTACTCTTTTTGGATTTTAAAAATAATGAAGAGGATTATGAAGAAGAAGGTGAGGTAGATATTGAAGCAGAACTAATCAATGCCTTAAGTGAACTAAAGAATGAGAGGAAGAAAAACAAATCACTCAAGGGAGAATTGCTCAAGCTAAAAGAAAGTTCTCAAAATCCTAACTCTGAAGAAGATCAATATATGATTATGAACCTAAAATTCCAAGTTGAAGAAGCATAAGGATTGAATAAATACTCAAAATCCAACTAGAAGAAAAAGAGAAAAAGAAGAAAATCTTGGAAACAGAAATAGTTTCACTAAGGAAAGAACTTCAGAAAAGAGACATGCAATAGAAAAGCACCAAAATATTGGATGAGATCATCAATGCTCAACGTCCATATCATAACAGTTCTGGACTAGGATATAATCAAACAGAGAAGGGTTCAAGCTTTATGAATGCAGAAGAGGAAGTAGAACAAAAGACTTGTGTAGAAGTCACCAGGTGATCCATGAAGAAGGAAGAATGCAAGCTTTCAAATGAGAACACTCGGGAAATAGAAAGAACTCAAGAAGAAGATTACGAAGAATGACACCACCTAGAAGATTCAGAATTCATAATTATTTGTCAGCCATGGAAATAAATCAAGAACAAAACTACAACGGAACAACACCATTCAAAAGATCTCCCAGGTATCAAACTATTTTTCTTGGTTTATGTTATTCTTGTAACAATTTTGAGCACAAAGCTACAAACTACAAAGATTGTGCTAAGAACATAGACAACTATGAAGGTCACTCTAGAATTAATCATCTCGGAAAACCTCATGAAGCATTTAACAAAAACTATAACAGTTTTGGCTCATTAAATGATGAAGTAGAATGTTATAAGTGAAACTATTTTGGACACGTGGCCAAATATTGCAGATTGACAGCTACCCCAAAGGAACCAAAGTAGGATTTCAACAATCATGCAAAAGGACCATCGAGAATTTGGATAAGGAAGCAGGATAAACTAAATGTTGAAGAATGTTCCATTGCTCTACAAGCCCAAACCAGAAGAAGTGATTGGTACGTTGATAGTGGTTGATCAAGGCATATGACAGGTGATAAGAATAGATTTATAACTCTTAAGAAAGAAAGAGATTGATCAGTTTCATTTGGCAATGACAACTCAACCAAAATTATAAGGAAAGGCACAATCAAGCTTGGAAGTAAGGATGCCAAGGCAGAAAATATCCTACTTGTCAAAAACATGAAACATGATTTGCTAAGTGTGAGTCAAATGTGTGATCGTGGACATAGACTTATGTTTGACTTAGAGAAGTGTGAGATAAGGAAAGAAGGATCGGGAAAATTGGTTTCTACAATAGTAAGAAATCCAAACAACATATACATATTAAATGTGATTAGGAAGGGAAAATGAAAGCTAGCTTTGGCATAGAAGAATGGGGCACATGAACTTTGACAATCTAGTCAAAATTATCAAGAAGGAAGTAGTAAGAGAAGTGCCTAAAATTTCAAAACTAGTCAGTACTATGTGCTAACACTGCCTACATGGAAAACAAACAAGAACTGAATTCATATCAAAGGAGTACTCTACAAAAAAATCATTAGAAATTGTGCACATTGATCTATGTGGACCAATGAGAACAAAAGGACTAAATGGAAAACAATATTTCATGTTACTTAGTGATGATTATACAATAATGACGACAGTTTGTTTTCTCAAGAAGAAATCAGAGGCTTTTGAAGATTTCAAAATATTCAAGGAGATGGTTGAAAATGAAATGGATTCGATGATTAAGTGCTTAAGATCAAACAATGGAGGTTAATTCAAATCAAACGAATTCATGGACTTCTGTGAAGAGCATGGAATAAAAAGGCAGTTCTCAACAGCTAGGACACCTCAGCAAAATGGAATCGTTGAAAGGAACAACAAAACTGTAACAAAGATGGCGAGAACCATGTTGAAAGTTTCGAAGTTGAGCAATATCTTTTGGGTACAGGCAGTACACATAGAAGTTAATATCTTGAATAGAGGAATGCTCAGAAGCAACAGTGATAAAACTCCATATGATTTATGGAAGGAAAGATCAATAAATGTCAAGCACATTAGAGTATTTTGAAGCAAATGCTACATAAAAAGAGAAGATGACAGAGTTGGAAAATTTGATTCTCGAGTTAATAAAGAAATATTGGTTGGATACTCAACAAAAATCAAGGCATACAAATGTTACAATCTAAGAATCGACAAGACATTGGAAAGCATAAATGTAAAGATTGATGAAAAAGATCAAAGAAGATCAAAGAAGAAAGCAAAAATTCTAAAGAGTAGGAAGCAGAAGAAGAACTAAAAGAAGAAGTAGAACAACAACAACAAAAACAAGAGAAGCATCCAAAAGAAAAACAAGAAGAAGATGACCACCGCGACTTTTTGATTCCCTCAAGAATACCTAATTGTCGGGTTCAGAAGACTCATCCACCCGAACAAATTATTGGAGATAAAAATGCAAGAATAGAAACCAGAGGAAGCAAAGGGGTATGTACACTAAAATAGAGACACCTAGCACTATTATCCACAATAGAACACAACAGCTTTGAGGAAGCCAATAATGATGAACATTGGATCAAGGTCATGGAAGAAGAACTGGATTAGATAGAAAAGAATGAAACACGGGACTTAGTTCCAATACCTAAGGACAAAAATGTGATTGGTACAAAGTGGACGCTCAGAAACAAACTAAACGAAGATGGAAAAGTAACCAGAAACAAGGCAAGGTTAGTATGCAAAGGATATGTTTGGGTTGAAGGAGTAGATTTTGAAGAAACTTTTGCATCTGTTTCCATAATGGAAGCAATCAGAATGATCTTGGCCTATGCATGTTCTAAAAGAGTCAAAGTATATTATATGGATGTAAAATCAGCATTCCTAAATGGTGAATTAGAAGAAGAAGTCAACATCAAACAACCAGAACGGTTTCTACTATCAGAAAGAGAAGATTACGTCTGCAGATTGAAGAAAGCTTTGTATGAACTCAAGCAAGCCCCTAGAGCTTGGTATTCAAGATTGGACAGGTATTTGCAACAACGAGGATTTAGAAAGGGTAATGTAGATAGCAATATCTATGTAAATTTTGATAGAAACAACATACTTATCATTGAATTATATGTGGATGACATTATCTTTGGAAGTGATGATGACAGGATGAGTAAGAATTTTTCCCAAGACATGCAAAATGAGTTTGAAATTTCATTACTTGGTGAATTTACATTATTTTTGGGACTTCGGATATCTCAACAGGATGAAGGCATTTTCATTTCCCAAACCAAGTGCATTAAATAAATGTTGAAGAAGTTCAGAATGGAAGATTGCAAACCATTAAGTACTCCTATGGTGATCGGTTGCAAGTTGAGCAAAGACAATGAATCTAAGGAAGCATATCAAAGACTCCATAGATCGATGATTGGAAACCTACTCTATGTGACAGCCTCAAGACCAAATGTAATGCAAGCAGTTGGATATGTTGCAATATTTCAAGCAACACTAAAGGAAACTCATGTTCTGGAAGTAAAGACAATCTTCAGATATCTTAAAGGAACAAAAAAGTTTGGATTGTGGTATCCAAAAGGGAATGAGTTGACTATGGTAGCCTACACAGATGTAGATTGGGCAGGAAGCATTGATGATTGAAGAAGTACTAGCAGAGCATCCTTTTAGTTGGGTGATTGTTTGGTATCTTGGTTAAGTAAGAAGCAGTCTTTAGTATCATTATCTACAACAGAAGCGGAATATATTGTAGCAGCATCATGTTATACTTTGGTTCTCTGAATGAAGCAAAGCCTACAAGATATACAAGTGAAGTATGATGAGCCTATTTTGATATTTTGTGACAATACCAATGCTATAAGTATCTCAAAGAATCCAGTGATGCATTCCAAGACCAAACATATTCCGATCAAGTATCACTTTCTGCAGGAACAAGTTACAAAAAATAATATCAAATTAGAGTACATTGGGACAAAAGGATAGATTGCAGACATCTTCACTAAACCACTCCTAAGAGAGACATTTGAGTACCTTCGATAGAAAATTAGAGTAATTTCTACTCAATAGTGATCGACAAGGGAAGAGAAATCATCTGTGTAGAGAATATTGTTGATATCATATCAGTCAATAAAGGAACCTTAATGAATGCTTTTTATATATGTCAGTAGTTTACATCATCACGAAGTACCAATGGACAAAAAGCACCGAAAGAGAGAAAGTTTAGAAGAAGTTTGTCAAGGTATTTACCCTTTGTCGTTGATGTCAAAAGGGGAGAAAGAACAGAGGCATGCAGATAGGGGGAGAATTGGTCATGGGGGGAGCATGAGTGTTGCCATCAGTGCCAAAGGGGGAGATTGTTGGAAAATTGATTTTCATTGATGTCAACTTTAGAATAAGTCTAGAAGCCTTTAGAAGTAATGGCTATAATTGAAGAAGTCTCCAAAGCGGTCCCCTTATGGTGTATCTTTGAGCATGGACCTCATAGGAAGACGCTTTGAATAAGTCTACAAGAAGCCTAGAGGTGTGGTCACGAGGCCCGAAGTTGACTGAGGAAAATGAGGTTGAATAACATTACAAGTACATGAAAAACCCTCTTAAATGGATAGTCCTTGTCATGTTGTTTCCAATGGTAGGTGGTACACCATGTAGATCCTCACGATTGAAAAGTTATGCCCTCTTAAATTTGTAAGCCCCAAATAATGGTTGAGAAGCCTCTAAACAGTTGCAACAAGAAGTTACAAGTCATTGATTAAAGGGTAAAATGGTTATAACAAGAAAGTACAGGTCAGCCCTAAATTTAAGGAAATAAGTCACTTGGAAAAGTATAAATACACCTCAAGAAGCCTCTCATTTGAAGATACAGAAGTTCATTGAATATCTATCTCTCAAGTGATATTTTCATTGTGAATATGAGGAAGTAAGGAGTGTGGAAGTCTCATAGTTGCAGAAGTGAAGGGTTTCTGAAAACCCTAATTTAGTTGACCCCCGTGGGTCAGGCTACAAGTGTCCTACGAGGTACCCCCACGGGTTGTACGACGCTTGTGTCGTGAGGCCCCGCTAGATGACTAGTCTCTATCCAGCAAGGCTGAGGCAAATTCAATGAAGATGTTATCTTACACTTGCTCAAGATAATGTGCACCAGGTTGGTCTGAAATGATACATTTTAGGTTTTTTTCATGAGTAAAGGTATGTCTTTTATGTGTTTGTTTAAGGCTTGTACCATGGATGGATTGGCACATGCTTAGTGCATGTCTTGGAGACCTTTTTGGTGCATGGTTGCATATGGTTGAGGTTCATGTCTTGGTGATATTGATACATGCTTGAGACATATCCTTGGTATGGTTGAGGTTCATGTCTTGGTGATATTGATACATGCTTGAGACATATCCTTAGTACTTTGTTTATGATTGTTATGGTTCATTTTTAGAGGCACATCTTTGTGATATTGACATATGTATGAGACACATATTTTGGTTCTTGATTGAGGCACATCATTGAGGTTATGGTACTTTCTTTTGGCATATCTTGTCGTACATGGTTTATGACATGATTGAGACATATCATGAGTGATATGGTATATGGTTGAGGTACATCTTTTGGCATATGGATACTTGATGTTGGGCATACATTTTGATGTATGGTCTATGTAAGTGGATCTGGTTGATGATGATGATGTATCAGTATCAATGACAGTGACAGTTTGATTATCAGTATCAGTGGTAGTGACAGGTTGAGTCTACATTTATATTTCAGGGAGGCGAGATGGGCCCCTAATTATACACTATCACATGCACTTCCAAATATTCATCTCCAAATACCCAATACTCGGGTGGGGGTTTAATAATAATATATTATATCACCCCCGTGTAATTCATTCACCGTATGTGTTCTCAATCTCTTAGTGTCTAATAGCCCAGTGGGGTTTTTAATTTGTATTATATTATGTCACCCTGGCGTATATCATTCACCATATATATTCTCAATCTCTCGGTGTTTGATAGTCGAGTGGGATTTTAATAATAAAACATTGTTGGGAGAAAGGGAAATAATTGGTAGGCTTTTGAAAATAATAACAAATAAATATTCTCACACAAAATTTATTCGGGGTTATAAAAATTTTCTCTATACAGTTCGAATTTAATATGTTTGATTAATTTGGAAAAATTAATACTTTTCCCAGAAGCGGAAATTTCGAGCTTTTCCACCTCTCATGCACAAGATAAAATTCATGGTTTATAACGCAAGATTTCCTCCGCTTAATATTTATTTTTTTCTGAGGAAAAAAGCATAAATTTTATTTCATTCATTGGAGAAAATAAATTTGCATTTTGTAGATACATGCCAAGCATATATGAGTTCATAAGAGAGAAACAGCTAAGCCACAGACTAATGTCTTAGCCTCAATACAAGGTGAGGAAGATAGCTCTGATACTATCACCGAAAGCTGGAGAAACAACAAAATTTCCATATTGTGCTACATAAAAACTGCTACAAATGTCATTGTTCCATAGCCTCTATAGGTCTATATAAAACCAGTCCTTGTTGAGCATAATAGTACAAAAACTAAGAAGAGACAGAATCTTCTCCAGACAAAGGAGAGAAGAAAAAATCAAGAGACATCCACTCCCTGTGATCCAGAAACAATCATACCAAGCATGTGTCAAGTTGAAACAACATCAAACCTGTGGCCCAGAAAATCCATAAAAGACCTGTGCATATAAGAAATTTATGAACCATCCATGTCTTCCCTGATCAGCCATGTCCCAGTAGCCATCTGCAAATCTTCTTTAGAGAGAGAGTTTGTTGCCTAGTTGTGCTCCCTATAAACATGACAAAAAGAGTAGTTGTCAAAAGAGACCAAAATTCTGAAGAATTCCTCAAGAAAAGGACACAAAATGATGTTCTGGCATCTCTGATATTTTTGAATCCAATTTATACCCAGCATTGAATCACTAAATAACTCAATAGAATGGACTTTTTTTTCAAAACAAAGAGTAATAGCAATTTGATAGACATAAGTTCTACATAGTTGTTTGTACTAGGGCCAAGCCCCATTTTGAGCCTAAAAGGTGAGTGTTTGAGAGTAACAAAACTGCTCCTCCACCACAACAGGTGTTGGTTTCTTGTGAGGCCCCATCAAAAAATGCCCAGGGCCTATTTGAATCAACTGAGACTTCCTGAAGCACTCTTCCTCTCATGATTCCCTTTTCTTGAGGAAAATGCTCTAGAATGCTCAATCCATGGTTGACCAAAAGCTCTGGGAGGGATGGTTTGTCTTGGAAAATCATTGTATTCCTGGCCAACCAGATCCCCAAGCTTGAAATTAAGGATAGGGATTTGATGATTCTATTCAGAGGTCAAGCAAGCCAATCTTTCCAAGCTTCTTCCATCGAATTCTATTGTCATTAACACATCTATTCCAACATCTGCAAACACTCTTCTCAAATGTGTCTTGAAAAAGGGCATAGAAGGAAAAGATGCACTCTGGTCTCCTCATCTCTTTTGCATAAACGACACCATCTTATCCCTTCTATCATCATGTTTTTTATTATGTCCTAAGTTTGGAACTTTTTCTTAATTAGACACCACATGAATATGTGAGCTTTCAAGGGACATTTTATCTTCCATAATCCCTTCCACCACCAAACAGGCTCATGATTATGCATATCTATCATTATTTGGGTATATTCAAGTTTCAGTGTATATTCCCCAAAAGGGGAATGTTGCCGAGCCAATTCATCCTCCTTGTCAATGATGCGAATATGGACAATTTTTAGGCTTCTTGTGTAGTTTTTCCATACTTCTGTAAATTGGTCATTTAACCCAACCTTGTCACATGTTTTCCACTCTTGATCCCAAATATATTAGTCCATCTGATTAGAGATTTGGTTTAGATAGAAAAAACCTATTTTCATTTAGAACCTACCCCAAGTCATTAGGGAGGATATGGCTATTTCCACTACCAATCCATGGGTTCACCCCTATTCTAACTTTTGATCCTTTCCCTATTCTCCAAGCTAGGCCTTCCCCAATTATAGAAAAAGAGTGGATAAAGTGCTTTCCAAATTATTATGCAATTTGATATTTTCTCATAGGGTTCTAAATCCTTTCCTCTATAGATTCTGGGAAGATATATTTCTGTTACACCACCTGAGTCCACAAATTTTCAGAAGTGATCAAATCCAACTTGACTTAGTTGTTAGGGCCTTGGAAAAAAGAAAAAAAAAAATTGAGCCCCCATCCTCCCAGTGTTTTTGGAACTACCATTGCATTCCATTTAACCCAAGGAGCAACAAATTGTTCCTTTGTGCGAGCCAGCCCAAATAAATTTAAAACTGAGTTTCTAAGCTATTTCCAAGACACCTTTTGGAATCCGAGCTAAGGATATTCAGTATACTGGGATGGATTCTAAGACATATTTTGTTAGAACTAGCCTGCCTGCATGAGATAGCCACCTAAATCTCCACCCTTTTAACCTTTTTTCTAGTTTAGCTATAAGCATTTTTCCAATCTTCTTTCCTATAATTGTTTGGCTTAAGCTGGAAACCCAAATATTTGATACCTTTATCCAATAACTTGTCTATTCTTCTAGCTCCATGTTGTGAGTTGAGAGGGTGGAATTTCTTTCATTTATCTTCATACATGTGGCCTTACTGAACAATTCCAAGATATCATATAGCTTCTGAGCATCACACCTTTGATCGTTGTAGAAGATTAAAACATCATCAACAAAAAGGAGATGGGTGATGTTTAAATTTGGAGACATCACAATACCATGGAACTCACCATGAGATTTTGCCTCTGCTATGGCTCTGTTGAGTGCTTCTGCAATTAGCATAAAAATAAGAGAAGATAAGGGCAAACCTTTCCTCACTCCCCTCTCTGCATGAAAAAAATATGAGTTCGAACCATTAACTAGAACTACAAAAGAAATTGATGTTATACAGCACATTACCCAATTGATGAAAGCAACCTCAAATCCTAAGTGCTTTAGAAGCATCTGAATATATAGCCAACCGACACGGTGATAGGATTTTGAAAGATAAATCTTTAAGATTTTCCCTTTTCGCATTTCGAGACTTTAGGCTATGTATCACCTCCTGTGCCACCCCAATAGCTTCATGAATTTTCCTACCTTCCAAAAAACCAAATTGTTTTTGGGAGATATTCTCTGAAAGGATGGCCTTGATTCTTCTTGCAATGATTTTAGATATCACTTTGTAAACACAATTACAAAGAGATATAGGCCTAAAATCGTCCAAGGAGGAAGGATCATCATATTTCAGGATGAGAATAATGAAAGTGGAGTTGAAAGGAGCATGCATGTGGCCTTCATATCTATATTCTTCTACTACGCATAAGATGTATTTCCCAATGAGGTCATGGAGCCCTATATATAATTCTATGGTCCAACCATCTGAACCTGGGCTTTTATCCTTCTAAAAGTTGTGGATCACTTCCTTGAGTTCATCTTTTGTGACTTCCTCTAAAAGAGATATGTTTTCACCTTCACCAACAAATCAAGGGAAGTAAAGGGCCATCCTCACTATGTCAGCATTGATGCCCTTTGGTCAATTTTGAATAGAGAATAGAAGTATTCCTTACCTAAACGAGCCAATCCATCAAAGGAGGATACCTTTATTCCTTCAGAGTCCTTAAGACTCCATATGGTTTTAGCCACCTTTCTTTCTTTAGCATAAGCCTGGAAGAAATTTGTATTATCATCCCCCTTTTCCAGCCACAGTGCCTGAATTTTTAGGCGTCATTCTACCTCCCAAGCCTCTAAAAGTTGTCTTCTCTTTTTTTTTAGAGCTAGTAGATCTTCCTTCGATTTAGCAGAACTATAACCTCCTCCCATTGAATCATAGATTGTCTGCAACGTTGCTTCAATATCAATCAGATCTTGAGCATCTTGTTGTTTTTATACTCGCCTCCATTCCAAAGTGGTTTGTTTCACTCTTTGAAGTTTTTCCATGAACTGGACTCTTGCTATATCTCCAAAAGTTGCATCATAAGGAACACAATGCTCCTTGACAAGGAATAGGAAACCCTCCTCCTTTAACCACTTTGAGTTGAAATTGAAAGGGATGGGAGGTTTCTGGGTGCCTAAAGAAATTTCCATGAATATTGGGGAATGTTCTGAGATCCCCCACGATCTAAACCATTCATGATCTGAGTACAAGCCTCTACTAAATTTTCAGAGGCCAGAAAGCAATCCAAATGTTTCTCAATTCTATCCTCTCCCACCCTTTTATTTCTCCAGGTGGAGTATAGTCTTATGGGAGGAATATCAATCAATTTCATTCTCCTTAAAATATGGTTGAAAAAATATGTCAAAGGTCAATTTCATTCTCCTTAAAATATGGTTGAAAAAATATGTCAAAGGATCTGGTCGAGCCCTTGGCCCCCAAGATTTCGCTTCCCTGAGAGAAAAATTTAGATCCCTGCCTAGGATAATCTTTTCACTTTTCAAGAAATATTTATGGCTTAGAGCGTCCCAAAAAAGGGCCCTTTCCTGGTAAAGACCATATAAGTTTAATACTATTACCTCTAAAGCAATCTTTGTAGAGAGGACGTTTAGCCCAAGACCATATTCAAAACCCTAAGAGTTGATAACTTTGACTATTTTGGGGTTCCATCCAATGGCTAGACCTCCCGAGCGCCCTATGGCATCTGAGCCCACAAACTCCCATGACTTGAGCAGGGAACAAAGTCGGGGGATAATCACAGCTTCCTCACCCACAGTTTCTTGTAACATCATAATGTCTAGTTGGTTTGACTCCACCAACCTATGGAGGGAAGTTCTTTTGAAGGATCCTACCAAACCCCTACAATTGAAAGAGAAAATTTTCATTACAAAAATCATCGCGGGGCATGCGATGCTCTAAGTGCCCCAAAAATCGATTTTTGTTTTCCAGCTACAATATCAACTAAGGATTTATTATGAGCCTTCAACAAGTGCTACTTCCTTCCCCTCCCTTTTCCCCCTTGTATGGGGGTAGTATTTTTCCCAAGTCCAGGCTCACGCCTAGGATCTAAAATGGGTTGATTTCATAGTTGATATACTATTCCATCCTCTTCTGAGTCCAAAGAAGAGTCGGGGGCAGGGTAGGGGGAAGGTCAAGGGGAGGAAGGAGGGAATTGGGAAGGATAGAAAGGAA
>CBVK0100966077.1:0-12755 GCA_900067695.1 Picea abies | reverse complement strand
ATATTGTTGAAGAAATTTTTCCCCTTGAGTTGGTCAAGAAGGTCATCAATTCAGGTAATTGGGTACCAGTTCCTAACTATGATTTTGTTTAATGTTTTGTAATCAATGCAAAGCCTCCAGGTCCTATATTTCTTCTGCACTAGTACAATCGGGCTTCTACAAGGGGAGGTGATGAGTTTGATGTGCCCATTTTGAAGAAGTTCTTCAATATGAATCTTGATTTTGTCATTTTCCATCAATGAGCGACTATAGACTGGTCCATTAGGCAAAGGTGCATCGGGGGTTATATCAATTGGATGCTTGACTTGGTAGTGTGTCGGTACCCCAGTGGGTGAGGAGAAGATGTCTATGTACTCTTCAACAATCCCGTCCACTTTCTTCCTTTGCAAATAGAGGCTCCATGTAGAGGCCATAGATGTGGCAATGACCTTCTTCTTACTGTGAGCATGGATAAAAAAGAAGACAAAATTCCTGGTCTATGAAATGACCTTACTGCATTGCTTAGTAGAGATTAAAGAAATAGCGGTGGGTGGTGCTACCTCTGGTATCCTATACAATTTTCTATACAAAGTAATAACATCACTACAGGGTCTAGACTCATACACAACATGTCGCTTCCACAAATATGGTTGGCCTAAAAAACATCGAAAACTTGAAGGGGAGAAATATCACACAATACCTTGTCTTTGAAGGTCTTGATGCCATAGGGAAGATGACACGATTGGTAGACGTAAAGATATCTTCCTTGGCGAAGCTAGTTGATGGTGTAGGGTTGCGGGTACGGTTTTTTAGGCAAGTCTAGCTGCTTGATGACCTCTGCTGAGATCAATTTTTTTTTACTATTGCTATCGATAATGAAATGAAGCGGAGCCCCCTTTACCCACATCTGTGAGTGAAAGAGACATTCCCCTTCCTCTAGTTCTTCTGGTTTGCTTGGATGGAATTTGGTGGTAGAAACAATGGCATTGGGTTCGACATCGATAATCTGCTTCCATCCTTCTATATTTGATTCAGAATCAGAATCTAACTCTAACTCGGAAGCTTTCATCTCGACCACCAGTGAATGATTGGAGCAACATTCTTTGGTGTTGTGCGAAGGGATTTTATGGTATTCACACCATTTTCCCGTGTCCTTCTTCGACTTCTCATTACCCTTCTTGTGTTGCGACTTGGATTGGTTGTCCTACGAGTGTCCATATTTTCTCTACCCTTTGTTTTGTGGGTTGTGGCCACCTTTTCCCTAATTCAGCTGTGAGGAGTTTTCATATCCAAACTCTCACCTCTTCTGATTAAATGTCTTCTTGATCTTGACAACATATCTATAATCCGTACCCAATGATGCGATGTCCAAAAAATCCGTTTATGTTTGCATGTATCTATGTAGACAATCATGATATTTGAGCACCAGATGTCATTCAGAGTCTTTGATACCCAATGTGATGCACAGGGTATGGAAAATATTGGTGAAATCTAGTACTGTCTGGTCCCTTTCTTGACACGGGGTGGTCCATCTTGTCTATTGGTCCTCATAGCTTCCAACAATATAGTATTTTTCTTTAATGACATCCCTAAAGGGATCCCATGTCGGGGCGACCAGAAATATTGTAGAGTCTTATATGTCCCTTTGATTAGAGTAAGTATCCCGCCGGTCCTTAACATGGGGGATAACCTTGAGGAGTGCAAAATTAACATTTTCCCTATCGAAAAAATTGTGGACCGAAAAATACCCTTCGTGCATATTCAACCATTTATCTATAGCATCCGCATCTATCAATCCTTCAAATAATGGAATATCAAAATTTTCATGTACCTTGAAGGGTATGGAAAATATTGGTGAAATCTGGTACTTTCTGGTCCCTTTCTTGATGTAGGGTAGTCCATCTGGTGTACTGGTTCTCATAGCTTCCAACAAGGTAGTATTGTTCTTTAATGGCATCCTAGAAGGAATCCTATGTAGGGAAAACCACAATTATTGAAGATTCCTCATGGACCTTTGCTCCGAGTAAGTATCCCACCAGTCCTTAACATGGGGGACGACCTTGAGGAGTGCAAAAGTAATATTTTCCCTATCAGAAAAATTGTGGACCGAAAAACACCCTTCGAGAAAATTCAACCATTTATCTACAACAACCGCATCTATCAGTCCTTTGAATAATGAAATATCAAAATTTACCTGTACTTTAACGGGGGTTGCATGACCACTTAATGAATATATATCTCCTGTGGGCAGCCACCGAAGGATCTATGCAAAGTTGTCCATCATTTCATTCCTTTGTTGCACAAGGGATTCCTCGAGCAACATTTTAAAAGGATCTCCTACTCCATCATATTTATTTTCATCCCTCATGGGTTTTTTCGGGCTCGGTGTGACTGATATTACAAAGGCTCGATTGGTTCAAGTACCAACTTCTTGTACCCAGATCTTGTCAGGAATATGCACAAAGAAAAATAAATGAAGAGAAGACCGCTCTAATACCACTGATCCAGATTTATGAGAGGAATGAAATGAATGATAGATTGAATACAATAAAATAGATATATGGAGAACAACAATAGATGTTCAGTGAACACTAACTTCTATTGAATAAATAAAATAGGTTGAAACTGAAAAACTACATAACTGAAAACAACTTGCTCAAATGGTGGTAGTTATCTTTGAGAAGAGATGTGGCTGCTACGTGCATTTGTCTAAGCAGAATGATTACAATGAGGTTCTAGAGGCCTTTTTAACATTACTCATGAATGTCAAAACCCTAGATATCCAAAAACCTAACCCTAGGATATGAAACACCAAAATTTATGTGGGCCCCGATGGGTAAGTTGGTACCTCAACTTTCTCGATCTTGTAAGTTTTGCATACAACCTTCGTTTTAGGAATGTGATAGCCCATTGGAAAGGTATTTTCGAGAACTAAAGATTATTCCATCAAACTTTGACTATGTCTATAGTTTGACTGTGAAAAGCCAAAAAAACATTGTTTAGGGCCCCAAAATGGCCCTAGAAGTACAAAAAGATGTACTGACATGAAAAAATCCAAAATAAGCCATTTGGATTAGGTGGGCGGGCACCAATATTCACTTGGAAGTTGTGTAGGGATTCATACAACCCCAAAATTGAAGAACCTACAATTACAAATAATTACAGGAGAACGTGTTGAACTAAAAACTATCAAGAGGAGCCAGTTGGAATTGGTGGGTGGTCACCAATATCCACCGGGATCATGTGGTGAACATATTAAACTTGGGAATAACACTTCTTAAAATGATCTCATTAGTCTTCTTTCTAGAACATCTTCACCTAATGACCTCATGAGATTAACACGATCTTTCATTTTTGTGATCTAATCATGAATGGATTCATTACTTTGCATATTTGCATTTTCAAAATGTCACCTTAATGTTTTCATTTTATCTACAACCACACCTTCATACGTTTTCTTTAAGATATCGCATGTTTTGTTGGATGATTCTACAACACTAATTCTCAGAAAGAAAGATTCTTCAACTACACTAACTATAAGAGAAAGAGCTTCATTATATTTTTGTATAAGTTCCTTTAGAGATTTATTGTCATCGACACTCAAGGATTTGAATTCATCAGCAGAAGGCATAACATATCCATCAATTACAAGTTCCCATAAATCTTCAGTGATACATATGGGTTGCATGTATTTTCTCCAAGAAAAATAACTAATACTTGTGAGTTTTGGAAGCACAATATTTCATGTCTCCATTGGAGAATAAGACACCAAAGAAAATGAGAAAATAAACACTTTGTCCCACTTTTCCTGATATGATAACAACTTTCCCAAAAAAGTGAGACTCACCCACCATAAAATAAATGTTTTATTAATCGAAGAATACAAAGAAAATGCACAACACTTGCACAATGATAATCAAACCATCACACAATGTAATATCTTGTATGTAACCCTCTTACAATATAATCTCTTTGAATCAACCCTTTTTACACAAATTTGTGCCCAAAGATTTAAAAAAATAAAATAAAAGAGATGTAAGATAATCTCTTTACAAAATGATTGTTACAATCCTTTTACTAAAAAAAAATACACCAAACCTTTATCATATATATCAACTCCATGCCACATGCATAGAATGATTCCCTTCCAAGCAATAGACCTAGGTTCAACTCCTACTATAAGCTTCCCTATGCATCCTTTGTACAAAATGTTTACGCCATGCATGACAGAGTAATAGCAGTCAT
This sequence comes from Picea abies, assembly GCA_900067695.1. Lineage (NCBI taxonomy): Eukaryota > Viridiplantae > Streptophyta > Pinopsida > Pinales > Pinaceae > Picea > Picea abies. The sequence goes on along the minus strand of CBVK0100966077.1, from coordinate 8,531 downwards.
ATATTCTCACACACATATACCAATACTACATCAGTCACACATAAGTTCTACTCATGCACGTATAAGAATTACACTAGTCACTCATCGGTTGCTTTTCACACCAATCCACACACACATCAGTCTGCATTTTATTTGGAATATGACATGCATCAGTCAAGCTTGATCACATGTAGATCAAATGTCCATGCCAGTCTATCACTCCAATCACTTGCTTCAATTTTCAAGGCCATCCACGCTGCATTTACACCACCAAATGATCACCAATCGTACCTCCTTTCTGCACACGCACCAGACACTCTGTTCACATGCACTGTATCACCAATATTCTCTCTTCTCAATGAATAAAATTACATTATCACAACAATGGAGAAAATATATTTCTCAATAATGCACACCTAGCTCAAAAAATTTCATTACCAAAGCATACATTTATAGATTAGAGGAGATATCTTGAAAGATATCATCTCCTATAAGCTCTCAACAATCGCTCCTCAATTCACTTGACAATATCTTCACAAATCTCTCAAGCATATTTCTCTAACTCTAATTAAACATTCTAGATGTAAAAAATAACAATAATTAATCTAGAACATACAAATGAATCATTTTCCAACTTTTTTATATATATATATAAGATGAAGTTACAAGTACATACCAACAACTTAATACAAGTTGGTATAAATCATTATTTCTAAATCTGATCTATAAACTACCATGGATATTCCACTAGAATAGTTTGTCACAACAAATCTTGTATTATATTAAAATATTTTATTATGTAGGTTATTTCCTTAGATCTCAAATTTGTTAACACTAGTTCTTTTGCTCAAATTTAAAAAAATAACTGAAATATGAGAAAGAAATAATGAACAAATGAACACACCATCCATACCAATAAACACAAGATGTATCCTAAGAAACCCAATATAAGAGAAAACCTAGATAGAAGGTGAGGCCTATGCTTTTCTCTCTTTTCTTCAGTTATGAAAAGAAAGTACAAATAAAGGGGCACTCACTATGGAGTTTCCTTTGAAATTGTGGCCTAAATGGCTACTATGAAATCTCCTACCTTCTTTGTTATGCTCTCAAATTACCACTTCTTTATTCTCCACTCAATTATGGAACAAGTACAATGCTAAAGAATGGAACCCTCTTTCCTCCTAGTGGCTCAGTATTTAACATAACATTATAGCCATTTAGAGTTAGGGTTTTTGCATGTCTCAACCCTCAATTAGTTAGGGTCTTGGACATTATAAAATATTATTGAAATTCCACACATGGCTATCCCCACATGTGTGAGTAATGGCATTGATGTGGCATCCACCAAATACCATGGTGGTCAACAAGGTAGGATAACTTGTGGGAGGTATAACTTCCACATACGAGCTCTATTTGAGGTGATTTTCACATTGTTGGAAAGGTCTTGGCATGTTGAAAAACATCAAGGGATTGAGAGCTATTCTCACAAATTTTTGATCCCAAAAAATCCATTTGATGCCTCAAAATGGCTCTTGAAGGTTTTGGAACCCAAATTTCCAAACTAGGACCAGCCCCACTAAAATGGGCCCTGCAAGTCAACTCCTCCATTTTTTCCACCCAAAAAGTCCCAAGATAGATGAAAAATGATATAATGTTCCAATATGGATCACACCTCCATATTTTGGGAGGACTTTGTTCCCCAAAATATTTCACTAAATGAGGTGAGGAAAAGTTTCCTCTACCTTGTCCCTAGAGTATCATTTTTCCTTACATGGAAGTTTTCCTTTCAACCCAATCTGTTAAAGGTCATGTTGCTGATGTATGGTATGTTCTGAATTTCTTATACAAAATTGTATCTTTTTCCAACTCAACCTGATATTATGGTGCTAAGCCCTCTATGGTAGGTGGGACCTACTCCTCAGTTTCCTGATCCAACATGGAAGGCTCTTACCATTTCAGATTTTCCACGCTCGCTACTAAATAAATACACATGTATGGTGGTAAAATGAGTTTATAGGAACTATCACTCACCTTCTCCAATACCTCAAAAAGGACCATACCCTAGATACTTGGTACTATTACCATGACCTTGTAGTCTTTCCTTGTTTAGTTGTAACCAAACTCTATCTCCCACTTTGAATGATTTATTATTTTTGTGTTGATCATGTTTGGCCTTATACATTGTTTTTTTTTATTCAATGTCTCTTGTACTTGCAAATGGATCTTCCTAATCTTTTCACAAAATTCTCCACTTTCAATGCTTCTCCTGTGATGTATTTCCTCACTCCTCCTTGTTGTCCATAGACAACATTGAAGGCTGACAATGGAAAAACCCAAAGTAAGTTTTGAAATGGGACTTATTGGTAGAAGTATGGAAAACTTTATTATTAGAGTGTTGAATGTAGATCAAATTTTCATCCCAGGTTTTCTGATGATTCCAATTATAACCCCCCAAAAGTTTTACCAAAGTCCCATTGAATACTTTTGTCTTCCCATGTGTCTATGGATGGAATTTTTTACATCTCTTCAGCTTAGTATCTATATTCTCTCAAAGTGTAATCCAAAAGGAATTAAGAAATTTGGTATCCCAAAGTGCACCCATACCTAATCAAAGAACATGTTTATTTCTTATTTCCCTTTAATGTTCTTTTTACAAGGAATAAGAATGCACATCTTCCTAAACTTGTCAATTACTACAAACATATATCCATTTCCCTTCCTAGTTGTTGGAAAACCATCGAAAAAAATCATGGAAATGCTTTCCCAAGGTCGAGTGGGTACAGGTAAGGGATGGTGTAAACCTATATTTCTATTACTAGGCTTGGTGCTACAAAAAAACATACATCCTCTAATATATAGAGATACATCTTCTTTCATTTTGGGCCAATACACGTACCTTTGTAATTTAGAAACTGTCTTCCCAACACCAAAATGTGTTGCAACCTTAGTGGTGTGAGCCTTTATGATAAAATACAACATTTCACCTTTAGGAATACAAAGCTTGTCTAGCTTATAGATTAACCCATTCTAGATATGATAGTCAGCTTTATTGAAACCTTCTTCTACATGAATTTGGCCATACTGAAATACCTCTTTAAATTCCTCATCTTCTGTGTATGCTTCTCTATATGCATCATGGGTAAAAGGATTCATGTGCATAAGAGTTCCAAAAAATGTAATTTTGGATGTGGGTGGCCTTCGAAGCATTTCCACCAACTTATTAGTGCTACCATTTTTATACTTGATGATTATATGAAAATGTTGCAGAAAATCCATCCACTTGTAATGTCTAGTTTGCTAAAACTTAATCTAGGCCTACAAATACTCACCAAATACTACAGTGGCTAGTGATCAGTGTGGATAATGGTTTCCCCTCCCATCAGATAGTTCTTCCACTTCTCAATATCTTGAACCAATGCATAGAGTTACTTATCATATGTAGGGTAGTTCAAGACTCCCCCATGAAACATTTTGGAATGATAACATACCAACTTACCTCCTTGCATCAAAACCACACCCATAACATATCCACACACATCTGTCTCCACTTTTAAAGACTTATAAAATTTAGGAAATGCAATAATCGGTGCTTGACTGATCTTCCATTTCATCTCGTCGAAATATTTATGTTGATTCTTCCCCCACTGGAAACTCTTACCACTAGTTGTTATGGTGTGGAGTGGTGTAGCTATCACTAAAAAGGATGATATGCTTTTGTAGGTATTGCGCTTACCCAAAAAATATTCTAAATTTAGTGACATTAGTAGGAAAATGCCACATGATAATGGCCTCCATCTTTGTGGGATCTGTCTTGAGTTCCCCTCTACCAATCACATATCCAAAATACACCAATAATCATAGAGAAAAACTCACATTTCTTGAGGTTATCTAGTAGTTGATAAATTTTCAGAGTCTCTAACACCTATATGAGATGTAATACATGTTTATCCCAGGTATAGTGTTGTGGATAAATCCCCCCTATGGATAGGTGACACTCCCTCGTATATTCTTGTGATCTAAGACATAATGTAGGATAGACAACAACAAGTGTCCCACTAGATCTATTAGATTTTTTCCTATTTATTCTAGGATATAGAATGGTATACCTAATTACCAACGATTATCCTTGTGTATTCTTGCCTGATGTAGCTCTAGATATCCATTTCCAACTCTTGCAACCTTCTTCTTGCATAGAAGGAGACAACATATACCCAAATCAAACCTCTTCAAGCATTATGAATATGCAAATATAATCTAGATCTAATATGATATACTCAAGGAAAGAACAAAACTACCATTTACAATTTGAATACAACAACTTTGGAAGGGGAAAACCATGCATATCTATATTAAAAATGGAGAAAATGTACATCAATCAATGGTATAACTTGAGCTTTGATTGAGATTATCACTAGCCCTTTCTCTAACTCCTCCTTATCCCTCACACAAGAAAGTATGACCTTATATGAAAACCAAATTTGTAGAAGAGCTCCTCCAAAATCCTATAACATAATTTTGCTTGGATTCTTCCTCCCCTTCTCCCTTTGAATTCCTTCTTTATATAGAATGATGGAGGAGGTTAGGGGATGCTTCTAGATCTCTATGCTTAGTTAAATCTGAGTGTATTATGAGTTCCTAAGATCATATCATGAGAGAAACAACTCACCCAGTGTTGATCTCCTTGTAACTCATTAATTATAGAAGGTGAGAATGGTGGTCATTGGATTATAGTGATGTGTCTTGTGACCGGTCGTGTGCTTCTTGTGATGAAACCCATGACCTAGTTATTTATAATAAGAAATAAGAACTTGAACTCCCTCAAAATATTTGAAATCCAAGGTAGAAGAGTGTGTCTCAATAGGGAAATATCATTAGGTCCCCCATGTGTCCCTGGGGTGGAAAATGAAGTTGTAATAGATGCCTCCTAATGTGTGAGGTCAGAAGAGGAACTGATGGCTGAAACACATTGAAATAATCATGAATGTGAGACAATGTAAGGAAGGAAATGAAGATCAAGGAACCAATGAGGACCTACAATCTGACGTCAACCAAGGATATATATATCATCCTCGAGGTAGGAATACCCATGCTCGGAAGAGAGACAAAGAATGGCTTCCAACACAATACATTGTGGATCCATGAAGTGAAATGAAATACCATGGCCATAAAAAATTACATGGTGGATCCATGTTATCAAATAGATCATAACCATGAGAAAATACAATGTGGATCTATGTCACAATATTCATCAGGAAGACATCGAGCACCAATGAGAATGCCCTTGTAGTCTTCAAAGTACTCATAAAATAATGATATACTCCATTGCAACTTGGGAAGGGTAGCATGAATGAATGGTGTGCCCCTAAACCCAAGGTCTTTGTCCCAACCCCGATGGTATGATTCTACATCATGCAAATGGATGATTTGATGTCGAGCATGGTAGAAACTATCTGATTATCGGTCATTGATGTCTATTGTTAAGATATGTGAGGGGACCGAGGGATGATGAAAATAGACCCCAAGGTACCTAATATGATATAGTGAGTGTGAATAGAGGATATGGTGTTGAACACTCATAGAATAAACTGATCAAGAGTCAATGATATAAACTCACTATAGGTTGTAAGGAAGGCTGCCATTGAGGACTGTAAGCTCCAATGTACTAGATTGTTTCCAGATCCCTCTCCTAGACAATGTACTAAAGTTGATAGGAAGAGATCCATTTAAGGAGGGAATTAATGTATCCCCCATAAATCTACATGAAACATACACAGAGATATGTGAAGATATAGAATCACCAAGTACAACTAACACAAGGATGGCTGACTCAAATGATTAACAATAAAATAGATGATTGGGTCAGGCTTGCTTCCCTTAAAAATATAGCACGACATAATGATGATCTGGAAGCATTGACTCAATAGAACCACTATTATAGTGAAACATTAATGCATGAGGCATTTAATCTCTCTCCATAATGACTGGAAGAGTAACCAACTAGAGGAGTATATGATTCATACTAGTGGTACGACTCCTAGGCAGGCTATAACCCAATGAAAAGATAATGACACAAACATGCACCATGTTCAAGGGTGACATGATTGAAAATTGCCACCTTTTAAAATATAGATCAATGGTTAAAAAAAATCCTCACTCTTTTTTCTGAGTGTCTCCACGATCTTATGAGCAAAAAAGAGAGATAAAAGTGTGCTCAATGGTGTCTTATTTTGTATATTTTTCTTAGTCTAAACAGAGGTAAAAGTTCACTTGATCAAGTGTCTTTTTAATGGTTTAATGAGCATGAAAAAGAGTTAAAAGTGAGCTCATTTGGTGTCTTTTTCATGGTTTAATCATAACAAAAAGAGTTAAAATTAATCTCGCCAGGTGTCTTTTTCATGGTTTAATGAGCACAAAAAAGAGTTAAAAGTGAGCTCATATGGATAAAATGAGTGGATTAACAACATGTTTCTATGTTTCAATCATGTGGAACCAACATAGGAAAAATGAATGAAATTGTTACTGGAATGTCAGGACCACTCATGATAGTTGTTCTCTCCATGGGTATAAGGTCACAAAACATACACAAGTTAATGAAAAAGGCAAGAGGTCAAGTGTGATTGCTATGGAGATAAACACAATAAAAGAAAAAAAAATGCAATAGTAGGCACTGAGACATAAGAAGAAAATGCATCTGTGACTGTAAAGTAACATAAAAATACAAGAACCCCCTCGGGATATGGATAGAACATAGATGAGAAAGAAGAATGAGGCTCAACCTCGATTCATGTTGGGTCTAAAGAAGTGTTCTCAACCTTGCCAGTAATCAGATCATGGGCACTAGATGTAAATCAGAGTGCTTACTAGGGAACCAGTGGAGGGTATTCTCTACAATGCAAGTTACGATGTGAAAAAAGATAGACGGTTAATAATGCAAGATGGTGTTGTCGGGAAAAACCTATCCCTATATGATAGTTCGAAACATGTACCTCATGGTTCAATGGATATCTATAGTAAAAGTATTGCACAAAACATCATTGAGTCCTATAAAAAAATTCAAAACTACTAGACTGGAGGTTAAAATTCTTAGTGAAATCTCGAAACAAAGATATGTTTTGGATTTTTTGGACAAGATATGTTAGCTATCTATTTTATGTACATATGGTTTATCTCTTACTAATTTCTCCAAATGATATGATTGTAATCCATGTTGATGTATATGAATGCATCTATAAATTCTTAATTTAATGACAAATTCCAAGCTAACACAAACACAATGAACAATGGATGAAAATTATGTTAGGCTCCTAACCTCACCATGGGTGTGCCTATGATGAGGGTCAAGGAGGTCTACCTGAAAGATGAAAATCAAGTACCAAACATGATAAGCATTGAATCAAATCAACCCATATGAAAAAATAAAAATCATTCACATCCCACACCTACGTACAAGACACTACACATACTCATGATTTACACAAAGTAGAGCCCATTTATAGGCTCAAGCCATAGATTTTTATCATTACCGATGAACTCACGGGCCATTGTCAACACCATGTGGCACACCATGTCGGGGCCATGCCATGTAAGATTGAATTTCTACATACAAAAATACTCATTGTGAGTAGTCTCACAAGTTATTATAGCTCTTTGATGATTCCCATCAAGACATAAATGATGTATGAAACATTGATATTCAGTTTGATTGAGAGAAGAGAATTTGATAGAAATTTTTGAATAATATATCCATGGCATAAAGAGGTCAATATCCCCCATTCCTGGATCACAACTCATCATGTTGACCCTCATTGGTTTCGAATCTGAAAGAATAGATGATCGATGCTTCACATATTTCATTGGATTATCAATAGAATCCATGATTTCTAGGATGGCCTCGTTTGAAGGAAACCAGAAATCAAGGAAATCATGCAAACTTGGAGAGTCAACAACTCATATGGGTGGAGTAGGTTGATCATATTCCATATTAGGATGACATTTCTGACCAATGTCGATAGATGTTGACTGAATCATGTGATCAATTTCTAGGACCATGCCCCAATAAGGTAAACATGAGTGTAAAATATCTTTCTCAAAAGAAACTGAACACTTAGGATAAGGTGCCACATAATTCACTTGTGGTGAGGTAGAGTCTACCTAAATACTAGGAACATAAAATGGGATAGCATGGAATAAAGGAAAATAAGGTTGGTGATTATCAAATGAAAGTTGATCTATAGTGATAATGCTTTTGTTGTGAGGAAAATGGGCCATATACATTCATAACATATACATAACCATTCCTAATAAGAATATTGAATTCTAATGGGCCATTCACCACTATCATATCAACCATAACACTCTTACCATGTAACATCTTAGATAACTGAGGAAGAATCCCCAAATATTCACTAGGTCTTCTATCAAAAGCTAGCAACTAACTAGGAGCTGACACAAAATGGGGAGAACCTATAACTTACCAAGCCAAGGAGGATAAAATGCTTGCAAATGCTCCTTCATATACTATACATATTTATATATTTTTTGAATAAGCTTCA
>CBVK0100966055.1:0-11451 GCA_900067695.1 Picea abies | reverse complement strand
ACCAAGTTCTTCCACGTCCTTAGATGCAATAATGTTGAAGCAGACAAAATGGTCAATTTGGCCATCGGGAAACCACACATAACTTTAGCTGTGGAGGATGAGGAAGGATTAGCCCCCCTAGTATAATGATCGCTCATAAGACTAGGATCCACCACGCTAAGGGGATGAGAGAGGACACTTGGAGCTCCAACATGAGCCTTGATAGGTGGAGGTGACAACTGGTAGGAGTAATGACATGATCTCTTCATCAGGGTTTAAATCATGCTAACAAGAATTGGCACGAACGCTTCATCATGGCGTGGGATGGTTTTATCATCCGTCCAGAAAAGTTTGTGGGTAACAGGCTATCAAAGCCTATGAATTAGATGGGTCAAGCATGTAGCAGTCCTGAAGTAGTGTGGAATCTCTAGGATGATGACTTGTTCAGTCCTTGGATTGGGTCTATGAAGGGTCTAAGTACAACACTTCAGGTAGATTTTGAGATTTGGTTGCTCGACATGAATTATTCAGTGATTGTTTCTTGGGGAGTTTTATCTCAGTGCTTCCAAGCAATATTTCTTTTGTGGTTCTCTCAAATTTCCCCTGAGCCTACTTTGGACTCTTCTCCCCTTGAATTCTCCTTTGTGTCCTTTCTGAACCACCTCGCTCAGAATTTCTTAGTGTGGATACAACTAGGCATAGCCTCCCCCCCTTCGAAGTCCGAACCCTTTTTCTTCCCGTTGACGTGTGCTTGGAGTGCCCTCCCTCACCTCTTGCAGAATGAACTCCCTCTTAGCATCATGGAAAACATGTGGAAGGCACATAATGAGCCAAGGGCCATGAACTCACAGGATTTATTTGCAGGTCAAGACCAAAAGGACCCAGAGAAATATTGTGCAGGGTGCCAAAGGCTGAGAATTCATATGGGAGAAATTAGCTCCACATTGACCTTCGAGTTTGAAACTCTCTCTCAACACAAACACCTAATTGAAAGATTGCAGGGTGAAGTCTTCTCCCAACACAACCAAATTGAGCACCAACGTAGTCAAATGGAGAATATGCAAGGTCCTATGGATCAAATGGAAAGAAATCATCAACAACCCAACACCCTAGACAACACCCAAGAAGCTTCTAGAAATATAACTTCAGCCACAATGAATCAAGTCCCATACCTCAACGAGCCAACAATAGACCCAATTTGGGAGCATCCTGGACATCCGAAGGTAAAAAAGGAACCGGGTAGCTGATTCTGTAATTTTCAAGTGTCATGTTTTGTTTTACGATATACATAAATGGATTTTTCTATAGGTTGTATTCTTCGAAATACAACAAAAATGTTATATTTAGGAAAGTTGGCAACACAGTGGACACAAATTTTGTAACAATAGTCTTAATATTCAAAGAATATATATGTCGAAGTTCTATCATGGCCCTTTTTTTGTACTACAGTGGATTTATCCATACCTTTTTAATATAAATTTTCCCAGTTCTTGTTAAAAAAAAAAACATGGGATAGCTTCACTAATACTTGGGTATTTAAGTAACTCAAAATCCAAAGAATGTATTCATCTCCCAAAAGAAGTACATTGGAGAATTATTGAAAAAATTTGGCATCGCTGAGTGTAATCCTCTCTCTACTCCAATGGAACAAAATCTGAAGCTAACATTAAAATAAGGGAATGAATTTGAGGATACAACTAAATATAGACATCTTGTGGGGAGTCTTATCTACCTTACTACTACTAGACCAAAAATTTGATTTGCAGTTGGTATCCTTTCTAGGTTCATACAAAACCCCTATGAAGGACATTGGTACCAAGGCTGCAAAGAGAGTTCTAAAGTACTTGAAAGTAACTCATGAATTTGGGCTCAAATACTCCAAGGTGGATGAATTCAAATTAGTTGGACATACATATTCGAACTTTGATGGGGATAAAGAGAATGGAGTATCTACTTCATGATACCTCACGAGCCTTGGATTAGTTTCTATCTCTTGGAGATCATGCAAACAATATGTGGTTGTTGCAGAGGCGAAAAAAGAGATTGTGTGGCCTAGGAAGATACTAGATGATTTGTAAGAGAAATGGGTGAATGCTACTCCACTTTTTATTGATAACACTTCTACAATCAAACTGGCCAATAATCCTAGATTCCATGATCGAACCAAGCACATCAACACAAAGTACCATTTGATTCGACACCATGTAGAGGTCAAGATCATTCAATCGATACATTGTTCCACAAGTGAGAAAATTGCAGACATCTTCACCAAATCACTTGTAAGAGAAAATTTTGAAAAGCTTAGAAAGATGCTTGGACTTACAAACACCCCTTCGGATTAAGGGGGAAATGTCAGTTACCTAATCCTCGGGATTATGGTAGTGTAAAATTATTGTAAATATTTAATACAGGAGAAAATGAAGAGTCGTAGGTGAATAGGAGCATCCATCTGACCTCTAGGAAGATGTTCAAACCAAATGTTAGTTGTTTGTATTTATATTTCACTCACTTTAATACCAAATTATTAATGCACGTAGTTATTCATCTTGGCTTGTTAGATAGTAGAGGTGGTATTCCATTGGTGAACAATTGATTCAAATTTCATTTTCAAGAAATTCTAAACCCATATAAGGATCCTCAAATCATAGCCTAGCAGGATCTAGAGAAAATTTCCTCTATGGGGGAGCTACATTTATGCCAAAGTTAGGAAATTATTTAGTCCAGATCTAAATATCCATGGATTTTTCCTCAAGATAAGTTGATGGCCATGCACTAGGAGGAAATTGAGATTAGTGGAGGAGGGATTCCTCGGTTTGATAAGGAGGATAAAATCCCAATGGGTGTGGAAGAAGTGGAAAATCTTAAAGATGTCGAAGTTGCATTTTCCGAGCATAAGGCTAAGGAATTAGAAATTAATGCCTTTATTAAGGAGGATTTAGGTGATGGGGAATCAGAAAAAAAAACTCCCATGTAGGTATGGAAGGAAGCCAACCCAAACTTTGAGGGAGGAGCAAGAAAATAAATAAATTATGATGGGCTCACAACAAACCATTGAGAAATTGATAGGCCCTAGATTTAAGCCACCCAAATCTCCAGGAAATAATGTGCCTCCTAAAGGAGGAGGTTCCAAAATTTAGACTAAATAATGATTTTAGTCTCTCGGAATTGCATGGGTTTAGGAAACAAAACAAAGTTTTATGTAGCCTCAAAATTGGATCCTCACTAAGTCTAAAATCATTTAATGAGGTAAGTTCATTAATTTCTTTTTGCATGGGTTTAGGAAACAAAACAAAGGTTTATGTAGCCTCAAAATTGGATCCTCACTAAGTCTAAAATCATTTAATGAGTTAAGTTAATTAATTTATTTAATATTTATATGACAATAAGATACATGGAGAAGATATGTGTTGGAGATATCTTATGAACCTTAAAAATTCTGACTATGTGTATGATAGTATCATAGTTGGTGATTTTAATGTTGTTATGCATAACTTGGAAAAGAGTGGAGGAAACATTCTTAGAGATCCTTTTAGGGAGAAATTGGAAGATCTGATAAATGAATGGCACTTATTGGATATCAAACCAATTAAAGGGAAGTACACCTGGTCAAATAGAAGATCCATTCTGGGTCATATTGCTACCAAGATTGATATATTTTAGGTTCATACTAATATTCTTTTGCATTAATTTGATTTCAAATCTATGATCCTCCCCTTAGTCATCTCCAACCACTAGCCTATCTCATTAAATTTCCAGAAATCCTCAGATTATGGTCCTCGACCTTTTAGATTTAATCCTCTCTGGTTGAATTATCAATAAGTTATAGATCAAATTTGCTCAACTTGTAACACTTGTATCATATGTACTCCAATGTATGTTTGGGAGAAAAATATTAAGCTTGTGTAAAAAATATCTAAATATTGGGCCAAATATTCCTTCTCTTTCCATTCCATAGAGAAATAAAGTATCTGATCTAGGCTTACATATATGCAAGAAAAAATGGAAATATAAGAGATTACATAGCAGTTGTAGGAGGAAGAAGCTTCTCTTAAAAAAAAAATTCAACGGGTCATGCGACAAGAAGATAAACATTGGCATATCAAGTCTCGAAGTTTATGGATTAAAGAAGGGGATTAAAATACCAACTTATTTAATAAGCAAGCTAAGGCTTGACTCTATAGAAATAACGTGAAAGAGATCTCTCTAGAGGATGACACTAAAATATATGAATTTGAAGTACTTAAAGAGGTTGCTATACAATATTATTTCTCTTTATTCATGCAACAATATGATTCATAGAACTGAAGAACACCTGCTTGATTTCATTCTGACAATGATCACAAGTAAAAAAAAATAGTGAATCAACAAGACCTATCAAAGAAGTTGAAATTCAAAACACGATTTGGAGCTTAGAGCCAGACAAAGCTCGTGGACCATATAGTTTTTCCATTTCCTTTTTTAGATTCTTTTGGGATCTTATAAAATATGAATTAAAATGAATTCTAGAATATGCTCATTGGCCATGAAAACTAGGTGGCGCTACGAATTCTTCCTTTTTGGAATTAATCCCAAAAGAAGAAAACCCTTCTTCCTTTGCTATATTTAAACCCATATCTATTTGAAATTATTCATAAAAAATTATGACTAAAACCTATTTTTGCTAACCAAGGAGGGTTTATACAAAAAAGGCAGATCATCGATACCATTGTCTTGTTGCAGGAAGTTATTCATTCAAGCTTAGAAGCAAGGGAGGAAGGTATGATAATAAAATTGGATATGGAAAATTCCTTTGATTGTGTAAGGTATTACTTCCTTTTCAAGGCCTTGAGTAAATTTGGCTTCAACCCTAACTTTGTTCAATGGATTGCCTCTTGTATTGGTTTGTGCCCCGGATAGCTCCATTATTTAGTTAATGGTCGACCTAACCCATTTTTTCAAAGTAGCAAGGGATTGAGGCAATAATTTCCTCTTTCCCCCCTCTTGTTCAACATTATGGCCAAGTCCTTTAGTCACAAGATTGAATCAGAAAGGTCTGCTAAAAATATTTTTGGAATTAAGGTCGTTAGAGGAATCAAAATTATTAATCACTCACAGTCCGCATATGACACACTCTTGCTTGGTGGTGCATCTCTAGTTATCATTGATTCAAGGTTTAATAAAAATATAGACTCATTTTTGGATGCATCTGGAGGAGAAATCAATCATCATAAATGTCATATTTTGGATGGAGCGCTAGCTCATAGGTAATGCATTTGATTTTCTGATTATTTCAATTTATGTGAGCTAAAAAATGGAATTCATTTTGATATCTTTGGGATTCCTATATCTTTAGGAAGCTCCTCCTCTCATGTTTGGATTAATATTCTAGATAAAATTAGGATTAAATTTTGGCAATGGGGGTCACAATGACTAATCCCGATAGGCATGTTGTCCTCATAAAGTCCATTCTCATAGCTTTTCCACTATATCAATACTTGGCTCTATTGGATTATTATAACATCATGAATTAGATTTCAATGAATATCAAAAAAATCTTATGGAAAGGGGGTAGGTGTAATTGAAAAAATACCACCTCATTAATTTGAAAATAGTTAGAATCCTGTTGGCAACCCTACATAATTTTGCTTTTTAAAGTGACAAATGACAATTCCTGTAGTTGCCTACGCCTCATCTTGTAAATATTGCTATTTGAAGGTGACTATTCGGTTGTAAAAAAGAGAAGGGTTAGCCATGGTGTATGCATTGCAGAAGTTCCGCCACTACTTGCTGGGAGGACACTTTAAAATGTTTACTGATCACTCCATGCTAAAATACCTAGTCAACAAGTCAGTGTTGGGGGGGAGAATATGCAGATGGATTCTGCTATTTTAGGAATATGACATTGAAATCATAGTAAAACCAGGAAGAATGAACAAAGGTCCTGACCACTTGTTGAGGTTGGAACATGGAAAAGATCCCACTAGCTTGGAGGATGCACTATTGGATGCACATCTATTGGCCATAAGAAAGATTGATGACTACTTCACAAATATAGTCCAGTTCATGTCAACAGGAATGGCACCTAGTGAGCATAGAATTCCTTAGAAGAAAGAAGTAGTAGTGTGCACTGCAGACTTTTCACTAATAGTTGGCCAACTATATAATATGGGACCTGATGAGATATTAAGAAGATGTGTTATGGAGGCAAAGCAACCGTTGATCCTCGCAGAATCTCATGAAGGCATCGCAGGAGGACATTATGTAGGAAAAGAAACTGCGCAAAAGGTTCTTAGAGTTGGCCTTTGGTGGCCTACCTTACACAGGGATGCTAAAGATTATTCCAGAGCCTGCGATGTATGCCAAAGAGTTGGGAAACCATCTAGAAGAGACGAAATTCCATTAGCACCATATCTGACCCTACAAGCATTTGAGAAATGAGCCATTGACTTCATAGGACCTATAAACCCACCATGAAAGTGCACAGGAGAAAGGTACATAGTTACAACAACAAAGTACTTGACCACATGGGTCGAAGCAAGAGTAGTTAAGGACTGTAGTGCAACTACAGCTGCGTGCTTCATATTTGATGACATCATAACCAATTTTGGATGCCCAAATATCCTTATGAGTGAACAAGGCACACATTTCATAAATAAAAAAATTGAATCCCTGTCCGAGGAATTCGCAGTCCATCATCAAAAGAGCATGCCTTACCATCCAAAAGAAAATGGGACAGTGGAAGCATTCAACAAGATCTTGGAGACAACGCTGACGAAGATTTGCAGTGTAAACAGGGATGATTGGGATTTAAGAGAACCAAAAGTACTATGGGCCTATAGAACCACTTGCAAGAAGCTAACAATGTAGACCTGTTGGAAGCCCTACATAATTTTTCTTATAAAGTGACAAATGGCAATTCCTGTAGCTTCCTACGCCTCATCATGTAAATATTGCTATTTGAAGGTGAATATTTGGTTGTAAAAAGGGTGTTTTGACTGTTCCAACTTACTTTTATCTTGCGTTTTCATGCTTCATTCATGACTAAAATCATGAATGAAGCATTACAACTTTAAATTGTATTGCAATTCATATAAGTCTTGGTCTTTCAAGGATCAATGTGCTTACACATCTTTTAATGAATGTTTCTTTTCTTTGAGCTTATCATATATCAATGAAACACTTATTTTGAGTTGCTCTTGGATTGTAATCTTATGTTTTGGATCCTTTGTATACCAAGAATTGATTAGAATATGGACTATACTCTTGATTCATTGGGATTTCTTGGTAAATCAACTTTGTTTTTAAACTTTTGATTTACATTTGGATTTAAAAAAAAAATGCACCATCTCCTAAATCAAGGATACTCATTGCATGTCATGGGAATTAAACACACTATGATCATACCTTGTACCACGTTTTTAGTTGGCATTTTCAAATGATAGGTCTCTCATGACAGATCGAGGTCTAGTGTTACGCTCTGTTTCCAAAACGTTCATCACCAGAACTGCTCAGATTTCGTGTGTAAAACCCTTATGGTCACATTATGATCACACTGGTGTGAGTTTTTACTCCTTTGTTTTTGGCTCAGAATTTCCTATGTTGCTGCTATCTCTTAAGCCCATAGTGAGTTCAGGTCGCTCCTGTTACCATATGTTCAAACCCTTATGGCCCCTGTTGTCCGATTTGAGCCAAATGGCTCCCAAACTTTGTTGTTGTATGATGATGCGAGTGAGGATCTTAAGAGACAAGATTGGGATATGTTTATTGAGAAATTCCAGGGTTATAACTTGCGAGTAGCCAAGGGTTATAACTTGCGAGTAGCCAAATAATTTTCCCTTACATTTGATGGATGCAGAGCCAAGGTGGGAGATATGCAGTTGGAGATCACCGAAGAATTTATGAGTGAAGCAACAAGGCTTCCTCTCACTGGTCAAAGGTGGTTTAAAAATTCGAAGTTGGACGAAATACCTTGGAGTTTGTTCATCACCTCTCGCGAAATTCAATGTTGTGACAAATGCATTCCGATCTCCTTACTCAAGGTTAGATGACATGGTTTGTTGGCAGTTTTAAGACAATTTGTCACCTGTGAAGGCCGTTTTGGCTTAGTGTTCCTTTACCACATACGATTGCTCTTGCATTTTAATGGATTTCATTTAAACATGTCGTTTTACCTGCTCATAAGTTTGTATAAAATGGAAAAGAGATATAAAAGGCAGAACTTGGATTCCAGATTATTTCACCATGGTTTGATTAAGTTACTGTTAGTTCATCATTTGAAAGCACTTGGTGACGATTGGGATGGATTCATAACTTGTAATGGCTTTGTTACAATAAATCCTATAGATCCCCTATGGTGGATAAACCCATGATAATGAAACCTCCCGGGTTCTCAAGTGTCAGGCCAAACTTCTTGCATGAAAAACCTCACGAAAGGGCATTGCCCGATCAACCTTTGTGTGAGCAACAAGATGCTAGTTATATGGTTATTACAACTCCTGAGCGTGAACAAATTGTTTTCCCTAATCCAATTTCAAAAACCAACAACAAACACCCACGCAAACAACCAAAGAAAAATCAAGAAATAGGGTTTCGTAATAAGAGGCATGGCCGACTCATTTCAAGGAGTTTTCAAAATAAATCCAAAGCTCATGTGAACTCAATCGATCCGATCGAGATCCATGATGATTATGACTACGAGATTGAGAGGTTTCTGGCACAAGAAGATCCGTATTGTTCTGAACCAGATCAACCATTCGATTATGTGGATAATTTCCCACCATGTTTGAAAGACAACAAAGAATTTACAGGTATCAAAATCGGTCAAAGGCCAACAATGGGTAGCAGTGATGTTTTACCACACAATTACACATTTCCTCAACGGATTGCCCCTGCTGCACATTGTGAAGTTTGTTTACATTGGATAAGTCAGTACTACACAAACATCCCTATCCTTCAAGTGAGGATCAATGCTCTCGTGGCTCAAAATGACTCATTGGCAAATGAAAACCATGAGCTCAAGACCAATGCACAAAGACAAGTAAAACGTTTGAAGAGGACGGGCAATATCATAATAAAAAATGATGACAGTGTCAAAGATGTGATCAATTTTGAGATTTTGTGATTCGAATTTTGTTATCAGTTGGATGGTAAGATTGGTTTTCATCAAAATTATGATTTTTGTTATTTTTCTAATTAATCTAGATCGATTTGGATTTCTATTACTAATAATAAGACTGGCTACAGAATTGAGCAATTCTGTAGCCAATTCAATTTCTCATATTAAATTTAGTAATGGATAGTTAATAAAATATTTGTTTTCTTCATTTCATTTTTTCAGGATAGAATGTAATTGATGCTGGAATGGAGCATGTTGGACTTGGTCGATTAGCTATTTTCCTTTGCTTATTTTGTAAATAGGAGGAAATTCTCATAAATACTGAAGATGTAGTTTGATCTTGAGTGGCTTCAAGTCCTCTATATTTGTAAATTTTAAATCTTTTGGGGATTTGATCCTATCTTAGAAGATAGGAAGTTTATCCTTTATGAACTATTTAAATACTACATATTTTGTTAATGAAATCATCTTGGCTGAGAGAAAAAGATGGACGAGTGATTCCAAGACTCAATGAAACAACATATATGAATTTTGTCTTTAGCCTTTTGTTAATGATGTTTTCATTTATGTCTGGTTAGTCCTAATACATTTATAGGTCTGATAGCTTTAGACTTAATGATCTATGATGTATGGGATGTTTATATTATAAATACCGTCTATAATTTTTTACTCAGGATATAATTATTGTGATCATATATTCAATCAGAATGAATGGATTTATCTTTTAATTTTAATTGAATGATGAAATGCATAAGTTACTTCCAGATTTATCTAGTTGTAATTATGTGCAATTATAAGATCATAGGGTTTTATTGGTGTTTCCTCTTCTTTCATTAAAACTAAGCTACCAATACATGTTTTGAATTTATTTAGAACAGTTATAAAGTTCATTGCATATTTCTCTCTTGGACGTGGCAGCTAGATGTTCTTCACTCATACAGGCACTTGGATGCACCTCACTAACTAATAAGCAGGTTATCCCATTTGTATTTCTCAATTCTGTCTTTTACATATTAATGAAACCATAATGTATTGTTCAACTTTCGACTACTTTCACATCTGCATTTATTAGTTTATTTAATTCCATATTAGTTTAGATTTATAAAGGAAAAAAAAAAAAATATGTTCTTTCTTTATCTGCTTCTTAGAAGCAATCATTTTTCACATTGATTTTCGTAAGTTTCGATTAAAACTTGCATTTTGTAAATCATGTACATAAGTGAGATTTCTATATCTTCTACTTAAAGACACCTACAAAAGTTACATTAGAGCATATGTACATATATATATAGTGTTTAGTAATTAGATGGTTATTTCTTTCTTTTATTTTTTTCTTCTAGGATTTTTAGATTGGCTAACAGAGCCATTAAACCCACCAGAACGAGTTACACCAAACGGCTTGGGATACTTAAACAACCCCGGACCAGACTCATTATCCCAGTTGACTGATGGTCAATTTTGCTTGTCAACACAGTCATGAAGGATTTTCCTTCTCTCGATCAGATCCTAAGGTCCACATTAGTCTGTGGCCGAATACTACTTCTATCGTGGTTTTATGACACTGCTACTCCTCCCAAGATTCATAACACGGACAAGGTAAATTCTTGGCAATCAGGAAGGTTCTGAGGTTCAAAATTGGTCCTCCAGACACAATTTCCTCTTGAAACCTTGGGTCCAATGACCACTACTCCTCCTGAGCTTCATAACACGACCAAGGTAACTTCTTGGCACTTAGCAAGGTTCTAAGGTTCGAAAGTGGTCCTCCAGACACAATTTCCTCTTGAAACCTTGGGTCCAATGATCACTTATCCAGCCCATCCAGGCTCCGTGTTTGAAAACTTGGCTCTGAACTTGAATTTTGTCCATTTCGACAACAATTCTTTTCTGAAAATTTTGCTTCAACTACCACTAACATAGCCCATCCAAGATCAGTGTTGAAACCATGCTCTGATACCATTTTGTAACATCCCCAACCACCAATAGGCCAGGCAATGCCACTACTCAGATGTTTCACTTAGCTTTGATACTGAACTGTAACATCCCCGGCCAACACAGAGACCAGGTAAGGCTACCACTATGAACCATTCTCATACATATATATTTAATA
The DNA here is from genome assembly GCA_900067695.1 of Picea abies. Classification (NCBI taxonomy): domain Eukaryota; kingdom Viridiplantae; phylum Streptophyta; class Pinopsida; order Pinales; family Pinaceae; genus Picea; species Picea abies. The sequence continues at coordinate 271 of CBVK0100966055.1, read as the reverse complement.
TGCACATTTAACCAAACAATACAGAGTAAACACATAATTATTGCTAACATACAAAATTAATGGAATTAACAGTAATTCATACATTTAACGGAATACATGAAAACATACAATATCACAGACATGATTTTAATTGAAATTAAACACATATTGATACTTATCTTTGGAACTTATCACAAACATGCATTTCAATTGAAATGAAACACATAATGATACTTATCTGCATAATTACATATACAAAATCAGGCTCTTGGCCTTTAACACCCAGGCTCTC
>CBVK0100966033.1:0-12923 GCA_900067695.1 Picea abies | reverse complement strand
GGTGAGCCAAGTTTTGTATAAGCCAGTAGGCTTATGTGTTTGATTAGGCCAGAGATCCTAAGGGTTGAAGGCCAAGGGCCTAGATTTTGTATCTGTATGTATGCAACACATCAATAAAATATAAACACCGCCAGGTGCAGTCTGACCACGATGAATGAGTGATGGGGGACTGAGCGTCCACAAAGTGGGCAAGGAACTAGGGGCTGGAAGGTGGGAAAGGGGCTGAGTGATGAGCCTAGGGGCTAAGTCTAGGGATTAAGCCTGGGAAATAATATTTTAATATTATTTCAAAAAGAGACATGTGCATTTCTGTTTGTCCTAAGTTTTGGAAAGGGAACGTGCAAGGGGATGCACGCGGTGGAACGCATGCAGTTCCCAGGGTGACAAGTGTCAACCCTAGTGCATGCAAATATAATCGCCGAGCTGAACCGCGGGGGGAGCATCTTCTCCATTCGAACCGAACCTCTGAGTGTGGAACCAGTACGACCTCTGCCAGAATACCTTGGTTCATCTCTGAAAGCCGTAAAGCCTGTGTTTGTTCTACAAAATTACGTGTATGCCCTCTGTTCTGAGAGCCGAGAAGATTGTGTCCGTTTGAAAAGCCAGTTCACTCTTTACCCGTTCGAAACCAGGGAGTCTGTGAAATTTCCTACATGGATTGTTGTCACATATTTCCATAACCAACACGGTGATACCTTGTTGCCATTGTTGAGCTTGTGTGAGAAGCCCGAGTCTATATTCCCGATTGTCTGAGGTGGTCACATAGTGCTAGTCTATGTGTATCATACTGGCTAGAGTAAGCCTGTGCTGAGATTTTGTATGAACTCTCTCTAGGTGAGGGAGGTGGTGGATGTTAGAAGAGGCAGGTTGTCAGGCCTGTGAGAAACTCTTTCCAGGTGGAAGAGTTTGCTGGGAAGTGTTTTCTTCTAGAGAGTGCCCAACACCAGCTACGGGCTCTGAGACTTCCTGATCCGGCCTGTTTCCGAGACCCAGAGGGGAGGTTAGCACCGATGGACTGTGTGTGTGAAGGTGTATACTCTCGGGTGGAACAGGCATGTGGGGAATGAGAGTCTGGTAGTAGTGGGCGTAAGATGGCATCTTTGGGAAGAATCCTTCCAGATATTTCTGTGCTATCTTCCCTGTAACCTTAGCCTAGACTAGGATTCCTTGCCTTGGGGGTGGAGCTCGGTCCCAGCTCAGGGGTGACCCACTGTTGAGCTGATGAATAGTGTGGTCTAAGGCTGGGAGGTTCATGGAAGGCTTGCACTTGGTTGGTGATTTCTATAGCTGTTAAAAGATAAGTATTTGAATTATGCTTTAATCATCTTGTGCATGACCGTGATGTCTATGTATGATGTTTTCTACTGTGTAAATGAATTATTGTTGAATACTATGGCTTGTTTAATTATAGCAGTAACCAGATATGTTTCACTCTATAATTTAAATGTGTTAATTGTGTTAAATGCATGTGTTTATACTGGTCTGTTTTTATAATCAAGCTTAAGTGTATACCGATTTCTATATTGTGCATTATAAGCCTCGGTCTAGCTAAAGGTACACTACAATCAACATCTGTGGTTGAAGCCAGTCAAAGAAGGTATCATCATACTTGATGATCGGTCCATCTACGTGCCGGGCCATGAGCTGACACCATCTCAGCATTCTTGGATCCCTGGGAGCCAGTAAATTCCACTCCACCTGCAGCCTCAGTAATGGAACCCTCTCGAGAAAGAAGGACACTAACAAAGATCCATACCTAAATTGATTCAGGTTGCCTCGTCTGCATTTGGTCAACTGTATTTTTATACTATGAAGCACAACATCTGCCTAGTTAAAAACCCGAGGTTCAGTATACTCGATGGCATACTGGAAGTAACTCTGTAGTGCCATGTGAGGAGAAGAACTCCCAGCCATCCAAGCTATGGTGAACAGGATAGTGCAGAGGGTCAAATCCCATACTCCCCAAATAACTACTTTCCCTTTCTTCCTTTCTTCTTTGGGAACACAGTGTAAGTGCCAGTACTAACTCATGGGTAGCCCACCACCTCTGCTACCAGTCAGGCTCACATGGTACCCCCGTCATGACAGTCCAGTCAAGAAGTAAATGTCCTCAATATCTAAGGATAGTGTGTGGACCCCCACATGAAATACCTACTGATCGGGATCCCACATACACACAAGGTACTCTAATAACCTGACTTGGGCCCTCATGCTCGGGATACGAAAGTACTTCAGAAGGCCACGGTTTCTCAAAGCAACAATAGTGGGTGGATAATTCCTGGAAATAGCATTGTCTTCTTCGTGCTCCCTTTCATGCCATTCAAGAACCATTTTGATGGCCAATTACCTGCATAAGAAGCACAAAAAGAGGATTAGCAACTCTATTCATGAATTGGTTCCTTTTTATTGAGTAAAATCTTAAAAAAAAATTGTGATTTGCGGTTCTCGTAGGTGCCCTTTGGGCACAGTGTGAGAACCTCACAGGCTACTGCAGGCTCACTTGTGAGAATCACCCATTCTTGCAGGTCCCATGTGGCCCACCTGCAAAAATGGCTGAGCACAAGTAGGGCTCATAAAATCAACTTAAAAAATGAACTTTAACCAATGAAAATGAAAAATTAAACCATGAATAGTAGAAGACAAAGAGCCTACCTCACTGTCACTGATGGCTCGTCGAATGGATGCTCGTAACTCCCGCAATCTAACGCCAAACTTTGAGGGTAAAAGAGGGGTTTTTGAGCTCAAATAGTGGAAAAGTGAAAATGATATGGTAAAAATAATTTTACTCCTTTATATTTAATTTTACCATGTTATTTGGTTTTTTATGATTATTTATCTATTAAACCCTAATCCCTAATGTCCTTTTGAGTGTAACTTTTGTAGGCGTAATGAATTCGATGTTCATATACAGGGATGCAGACATATTTTTTCTTTGTCATTGCATGTTTTGATTGTTTTTTATGGTTTTTGTATAAAATCTTGAGCGTGGTCTTTGCTCGTTCTCGCCCTCGAAAATACATGAGAACGTGATCGAGCATACTTTTATCACTTTTTCGGGCTCAACAAGGTTATATGAAAAAGGATGCCCACTGGAGTCCTCTTTAAGCTCTCTTCAGACTCTCTAAACATGAAAAGATAACTGAGCGACCTTGCTATTTTCACGCTCGATAAAGTATTTGAAGAAAGTGTCTAGTGAGCGATAATTTATCTCTTTTTCGGTCTCATTGGACTATTTTACGAAAAAGGAATTGAGAGAGTTCTCTTTTAAGTGTTTTTCCAAACTCTACAATCATGAAAAACCTTCTAGTTTTCTATCTTTGGACTCGTTAAACAAACATTGACAGACCCGTAATGGGACCGAACCACTCCTTCTTAGGGTTCGTTAAACATACTCTGAAGGACTTATCCGAAGGATAAGATTATATCAACAAGCATATGTTATCCTCCTCAAGCTTGCGTAAAAATAAAGAGGTACTCGCCAGAAATGGTGGGGGAAAATTTGGGAAAGGGATATGTTATCATCTCTATATTAATTGGCAGTAAGCGCCGCTCTTGAACATGACACCCCCCTATTCATTATATTTGAAGCCGGTTTGGGAAATCCATTTGTCTCTCATTTGATTTGATACAAGGTCATTCCCTGTGTCATCTTTGAGTCAATGCTTCCAAATCGTTGGTCGTGTCATTCATATGTTCAAGAGAAGTCCATCTGAAACCTTTATTGAGTTGGCCATCTGCAGTTGTCCATTCTCTCTGTGTCAGCCTTCCCTGTGTCCAGTTCAATTTACATCATACTCTATTTCACCTTCAAAATCTATTACTCATTTTGTGTCATTGATGGGGGATACATCAAGGCCCTCCTGTGATGATTTTTGTTCCATCGACTTCAGCTCATTATCCAAAATCAAGACTTAGAAATTCTTTGGTACCTTGGAGCTTGCATGACTCAATGGCAGGTTTCCTCGCTTTCGACAGTGCGTTTACATCATTGACCCCTGATTGAAAGATTCCATCGAATGTTTGACTTCAACTCATTCATTCACACTCAATGGATTGTACTAGTGTACCTTGGGAATCATTGACATCAATGGTGATTTCCCTCACACTTGTTAACGGTTTCATCAATGACCGGTAATCGAGTGGTTTCTACCATGTTCGACTTCGACACATGTAATCACATGGTTAGATTCGTACTTTTGGGTGACGATATTGAAGACCCTGGATATCGTCTTTTTGTCCAAGTTGTGATGGAATATGTATAATCTGCAACACATAGATCCACTGTGTATGTCTCATGGCTATGTCGTCTCAATTTGAATTTTTTTCGCATAGATCCATAATGTATACCTGGTGGCTATGCTATATTTTGATGGCATGGATCCACAGTGTATGATTGGTGGCCATGAACCATGTCTACAATGTCATCAGTCTATGATCTGAGTATGGGAATGCCTACCTCAGAATTAATATATATGATATTTTGCAGATGCTTGGTTGTTCGCAGGTTTCCGATTAGGTGTGCTCCTGGTTTCCGACACACACATGCAACTTACAAAGTCTTTCAACTGTCACTGATTCCAACCTCATACTTTGGGGGGAATTCTGCTACCCATGATTTTGGTCATCATGATGGTGTATTAATGATGGTGTACTCAGGCTCTTCATAAGAACTTTCTCCTGAGAAAAGTTACTTTCATCTCTTCCTAGAAAACTCACTTTTGAAGAAGATTCGCAGGCTGCTAATATATTTGGGTGCGAGAATGACCCATTCTCACAGGCTGCTTTAATCTAGGGTGTGAACTTCTCACACTGTGTTGAATAGCTAGGGTGCAAACTCGTTCTAAAGCTTGGAAAAAGGTGGATTCTCGATGATTCTAGAAAGGAATCTTCTAGAATAATGGGTTGGCATTCGAATGGTTATCCTTGTACTGGATTCCCTAATATTGTGGGATCATTCTTATCCAAGTAACCATCTCATTCTCTCCTATATATTGAGGGAATTCTCATGGAAAAGGTTAAGCAAGATTCATTGGAGAATTGGTGAAAGAATTGTGTGAAGGACTTAGCTTGAACATGAGCTTGGAGACTCTAGCAAGTCTATCAAGAGGATTTGATCTTCTTCATAAAAGGATTGAGAAAGTGTGTGTGTTGGAGCCAAAATCCATCGAAAGGAATCTTGTGACATCAAGGCGATCAGGTTGTAATCTTTACTTTCAATCAATATGATACAGTGGCATGTCCCTTTCCCACAAAGCTATTCTCACTTTATTGTGTAATTCCTTGATCATAGTTGATAGTTGAATATATTTTTCTATCTTCACATTGGTTGGTTTGTGTTGTCTTGGTCTTGACCTCACGAGAGCACCAGAGCGAAGCGGGAGCAACAGAGACCCCAGGAAGCAATATGAAGCTATTTTACTTGTTCCTTCCTACTAGCTAATTCAATAGTCAAAACTTAGGGAAAAAGTCATGTCCTGTCCTGTTTTCTTCTAGATCCAGGTAGATCTAGGGAGATTTGTTAGTGTTTGCACCTACCGATTAGTCCGATAACAAAATTGGTGATTCCACTAGGGAGTATAACCCGTTTTCTTGTGGTTTTTGGTATTTTTCCTTGGCCATTTGCTCTTGTCTTACATTTGTCCATTCATATAAATCTATGAGTCTTGAGGATACCTTGATAGACCCTCTGGGTCCAGAGGCCTGTTCAAATTTTGTGTCATTTTCCAAAAAATTGACTAAGTTCAGACATTCTCGCACTGCACTCCACAATAGCCTACAAGAACACACTGAGTTTGCATCCTGCCTTTAGGTTCAGTGCGAGGTTCTCACACTCTGCTCAAGGGCCACCTGTGAGAATCACTAATTCTCACACTGTGTAATATTGCCAGCCTACGAACTCATTTTTTCAAACTTTTGGATTTGAGTTTTGGCATCTTCAACTACCCAGATTAGTGTAGGTGCCTCATAAGATTTTCTTGGACCATTGATTGATGTCTTTCTTGTCTTCATTTTTGTGCATGAACAATCTTAGGATTTCAAAGGCTCTTCTTGTCACCTATGTCTTGACTTTCATTTCTTGACTTTTCTTGGCATAATCATACTCTCTGATTTCGAAATCTGAGTGTGCTTGTTTGGTTAAGGACTGACAATCACTTGAAAGTTGAGTTTTTTGGTCTTTATCATTTTCTTATTGTTTGAAAGATCACTTTTCTTATGCGATTGAAAATACTAGATTGGTTTGCTTCTTATTTTTGTTTTCATTGAAAGAGTGGTTTGGGTTTTTATCATTTCTTGTTCATTGGTTTTTGATTTTCTGTACTCTCACTATCATAGTGTGGGTCCTTTTTGAAAAGTGAAAAAAGTTTTTCTTTCAAAAATCATTTTCATTTTCGAAAACATTGAAAATCAATTGTTGAAATTATTGAAAAAGAAACAATAGAGAATTGTTATTGATGCGTGATTTGTTGCACTTGCATTTTAAAGGAAATTGTGTCTTGTAGTTCAAAGCTTGATCTGAAAAGATTCTCTCTCCCTCCCATACATAGGATTCATTGAACGAAAATCGATATATTTCATTCTCATCCATGCATTGTTGGGTCAGAGTCTTATACAACATCAGTTTCATCTTCGTTTCCTTTGAGTAAACAACAACTCTTAATAACACTGCGCAATTGTAAAATTTACCTAGTAACTCTTTTTTAAGGCTCTATTACACCAACATTTAGCTAGGCTAGTGCTTTGGCATAGGAAGAGAGATACACTCTCCAAAGAAAAAAACACCCAATAGCATATTGTGTTAGGGAGTGTTAAATTCCATTTGCAACATCTTGTCCTGGGAAGCCCTTCTTGCACAAGGGTCAAACACGAGGTCGCATTGATATTGGCATAGTTACTCACCCTTCTTTGTTGATATGAGTGTAGAGATTGCACGTATTACGGGGATCACTCAAAGGTATACCCACAATGATGAGTGGATCCTTTTGAGTTGATTTCAGGCTCGATACCCAACCCTTGCATGTGGATTGGACTGTCGACTGTCCACCCAGGATTTATTGTTGTTGGTGGTAACCTTAGTGGCCTATCTTCTTGGGCTCTTACACAAGGTGACTGTGAAGGGGCAAGTCTTCACGGTACCTAGAATTGACGTTGACCAAACTCACTTAGGCTCCTTGGAGGGTATACCCATGATTATGTGTGGGATCTTGCACCAGGGCGTAAGTCCATTAAGCAGGTCATTAGTGTAACTTTTCCACCCTAGCCTAGCCCCTTCTCGTCTCGTTGTTGCGATGTTGGATTTCATCACCAACTAGTGACTTCAGAATTAGAAGGTCTTGTTTGCTTGGTTTTGCTTCCTAGATTTTGTTTACTACTGCATGTTGTTTGTTTCTCAAAGTTGAACATAAGATTTTCTTCGTGAGGTTTGTCACTCGTTTACAATAGCTCCTACATGTCATTCACATAGATTGCAAGGTTAATCTCCAGAGCATCTGGAAGGTTCCCAACCCTTGCCTACAAGTACACCTGAGGGCTCTCCTTGGCAAAGTGAAGTCATAGTCGTCACCACACCACAAGTGGAACGAACTGACTCTCTAGAGAATTTCCGAATTACTAATACTCGAGAGGAATTTTGACTTCACCTTGATTCTGAGCGATCGTTTATGCGACTGAATTCTTCTGGAGAATTAGTTGTTACGTCTTCTGAATCACCAGTTGGATCCTTTCCAATCATAGAATTCCAAGACATTTTTTGGTCTACAAGTGTTTTCCGATGGGACCTTTTTGGTCCAGGTTCACCTGTGATTTCCGAAATCAACCCACCTGTGATTTTTGAAATCTCTAGTCTAGAGACAGTACCATTGACTACCGCTTATCACTTTATTGTCCCTGCCTAAATGGCCCATCTCACAGATACTATGAGTGTTCCAACCGGGTTTACTGCAGTTAGTATTGCTCCCATCAACACCTCGTGAACGCCCAATGTCACTCTGACACTACCACTCAGATACCGTGTGTTGAATGCTTCCATTCACACTCCTACGCAAACCCCATATGCGTCTCCTGGTGGTCCTTCTTCTTCTGGGCACTCTCTTCCCAGTTTTATTCCAACACTCCCTCAATTTCCTTTTGGAGGACCTTCTTCATCTTCTACTGGCAGTCTTAATCCTAGTGGAGCTATTCCATCATTCACTCCAAATTATCAGATTCTAGTGCGTGGACAATTTCACTAAGGTGGTATGACTCAGCCCCCTTTCAACAGGCAAATTCCATTTGGCACACAAATCCCAATTGGAACACAACCCCCAATTGGAACACTACCTCCAATTGGAACAACACCTTCGATGGGAGGACTGACCCTGCCTTATGGGAAAAACATCCCTCTGTCCTTGGCCCAGTATTGGAATCACTTGATACAAAATTCTCCTCAATCGACTAGGGGGTAGCAGTTTCCAGCTGCATCTGTAATACCCCCTAGTGTGGGCCAACCATATCCAGGTTCGTTCAATCCGATTTGGGGGGTGAATTCTCAAACTCAAGTCCCTTTTCCAGGGTATAATCCTATGAGTTACTATCCTCTCCAACCACCACCAAATCCACCTGGGTCTTCACATTATATGCAAACTACTTATGGTCCTACTAGTTTTCAGACAGGGCTTCCTCCCCAAAGCCACCAGTACCCGCAGGTGAATCGACAGTTACCCTTTATGGCCACTTTGGATCTCCAGAATTGTCAAGGATTTTAAATGATCCGATTCATCACTCTCCCCAATGGCCTGCTATACCTGCCAAGCTACCATCGAACATTCCCAAATTCGACGAAAAAGTAGGAGAGGACGCAAACAATCACGTTATGACTTTTTACCTATGGTGTTCGTCCAACTCGTTGATGGACGACTCTATTCATTTACGTCTTTTTCAATGAACCCTTATAGGTTCTGCTGCAAAGTGGTATATTGAATTGCCACGAGGTTTCTTCTCTGACTTCAACACCCTAGCTATGGCTTTCCTCACACACTACCAGTTATGGATTCGTTATGACACGGGGACCAAGATTTTGACTTCTTTCAAATAGAACAAGGCCACTCATATATCCAATCAAATTCATGAGTGGCGAAAGCTTGATCCGGAAAACTTCTATCTCCCTCCCATACATAGGATTCATTGAACGAAAATCGATATATTTCATTCTCATCCATGCATCATTGGGTCAAAGTCTTATACAACATCAGTTTCATCTTCGTTTCCTTTGAGTAAAAAACAACTCTTAATAACACTACGCAATTGTAAAATTTACCTAGTAACTCTTTTCTAGGGCTCTATTACACCAACATTTATCTAGGCTAGCGCTTTGGCGTAGGAAGAGAGATACACTCTCCAAAGCACAAAACACACAATAGCATCTTGTGTTAGGGAGTGTTAAATTCCATTTGCAACATCTTGTCCTGGGAAGCCCTTCTCGCGAAAGGGTCAAACACAAGGTCGCATTAATATTGGGAGAGTTACTCACCCTGCTTTGTTGATATCAGTGTAGAGATTGCACATATTACGGGGATCACTCGAAGGTATACCCACAATGATGATTGGAAGCCTTTTGAGTTGATTTCGGGCTCGATACCCTTCCCTTGTGTGTGGATTGGACTGTCGACTATCCCCCAAGGATTTATTGTTCTTGGTGGTAACCATAGTGGCCTATCTTTCTAGGTTCTTACATGAGGTGACTGTGAAGGGGATAGTATTCACGGTACCTGGAATTGACGTTGACCAAACTCACTCGGGATCCTTGGAGGGTATACCCATGATTATGTGTGGGAGCTTGCGCCAGGGTGTAAGTCCGTTAAACAGGTTGTCAGTGTAACTTTTCCACCCTAGCCCAGCCCGTTCTCGTCTCTTTGTTGCGACGTTGGATTTCATCACCAACTAGTGACTTCAAAATTAGAAGGTCTTGTTTGCTTGGTGTTGCTTCCTAGATTTTGTTTACTAGCGCATGTTGTTTGTTTCTCAAAGTTGACCATAAGATTTTCTTTGTGAAGTTTGTCACTCGTTTACAATAGCTCCTCCACATCATTCACGTAGAATGTAGGGTTTATCTCCAGAGCATCTGGAAGGTTCCCAACCCGAACACAACCCCCAATTGGAACACTACCTCCAATTGGAACACCACCTTCGATGGGAGGACCGACCCCGCCTTATGAGAAAAACATCCCTCCATCCTTGGCCAAGTATTTTAATCACTTGATACAACATTCTCCTCAATCGACTGGGGGGCAGTAGTTTCCAGTTGCATTTGTAATACCCCCTAGTGTGGGCCAACCATATCCAGGTTCGTTCAATCCCTTTTCGGGGGTGAATGCTCAAACTCAAGTCCCTGTTCTAGGGTATAATCCTATGAGTTACTATCCTCTCCAACCACCACCAAATCCACCTGGTTCTTCACATTATATGCAGACTGCTTATGGTCCTACTGGTTTTCCCACAGGTCTTCCTCCCCAAAGCCACCAGTACCCGCAGGTGAATCAACAGTTACCCTTTATAGCCACTTTGGATCTTCCAGACTTGTCAAGGATTTTAAATGATCCGATTCATCACTCTCCCCAATGGCCTGCTATACCCACCAAGCTACCATCGGACATTCCCAAATTTGACGGCAAAGCGGGAGAGGACCCAAACAATCACGTTATGAATTTTCACCTATGGTGTTCGTCCAACTCGTTGATGGATGACTCTATTCGTTTACGTCTTTTTCAATGAACCCTTACAGGTTCTGCTGCGAAGTGGTATATTGAACTGCCATGAGGTTTCTTCTCTAACTTCAACACCCTAGCTACGGATTTCCTCACACACTACCAGTTACCGATTCGTTATGACACGGGGACCGAGATTTTGACTTCTTTCAAACAGAACAAGGCCACTCATATATATGATCACATTCATGAGTGGCGACAATGATGATGTCTTATTAAACTCGAACTCCCCGATCAGTTGCTAGTAGAATGGTTTACCAAATCGTTAGTGAATGACATCGGTCGTGACATTTCCATGGGTGGAGTGGTCACAGAAAAGAAGGCTATAAGTCGTGCTCAATATCTTGACCTTGTTTACTCACAAACGGGGACCCCACTGGAGTCCTCTTTAAGCTCTTTTCAGACTCTCTAAATGTGAAAAGATAGCCAAGCGACCTTGCTATTTTCACGCTCGATAAAGTATTTGAAGAAAGCGTCTAGTGAGCAATAATTTATCTCTTTTTTGGTCTCATTGGACTATTTTATGAAAAAGGAACTGAGAGAGTTCTCTTTCAAGTGTTTTTCCAAACTCTATAATCATGAAAAACCTTCGAGTTTTGTATCTTTGGACTCGTTAAACAAACATCAACATACCTGTAATGGGACCGAACCACTCCTTCTTAGGGTTCATTAAACATACTCCGAAGGACTTATCCAAAGGATAAGCTTATATCAACAAGCATATGTTATCCTCCTCAAGCTTGTGTAAAAATAAAGAGTTACTCACCATAAATGGTGGGGGAAAATTTGGGAAAGGGATATGTTATCATTTCTATATTAATTGGCAGTAAGTGTTGCTCTTGAACATGACACCCCCCTATTCATTATATTTGAAGCTAGTTTGGGAAATCCATTTGTCTCTCATTCAATTTGCTACAAGGTCATTCCCTGTGTCGTCTTTGAGTCAATGCTGCCAAATCATTGGTCATGTCGTTCATATGTTCAAGAGAAGTCCATCTAAAACCTTTATTGAGTCGGCCATCTGCAGTTGTCCATTCTCTCTGTGTTGGCCTTCCCCGTGTCTAGTTCAATTTACATCATACTCTGTTTCACCTTCAAAATCTATTACTCATTTCGTGTCATTGATGGGGGATACATCAAGGCCCTCCTCTGACAAGTTTTTTTCCATTGACTTCAACTCATTATCCAGAATCAAGACTTAGAAATTCTTTGGTACCTTGGAGCTTGCATGCCTCAATGGCAGGTTTCCTCACTTTCGACAGTGGGTTTACATCATTGACCCCTGATTGAAAGATTATGTTATATGCTCAACCTCAACTCATTCATTCACACTCGATGGATTGTACTAGTGTACCTTGGGAATCATTGACATCAATGGTGATTTCCCTCGCACTTGTTAACAGTTTCATCAATGACCAGTAATCAAGTGGTTTCTACCATGTTCAACTTCGACACATGTAATCACATGGTTAGAATCGTACTTTTGGGTGATGAGATTGAAGACCCTGGATATTGTCTTTTTGTCCAGGTTGCGATGGAATATGTATAATCTGTGACACATAGATCCACTGTGTATGTCTCATGGCTATGTCATCTCAATTTGAATTTTTTTCGCATAGATCCACAATGTATTCCTGGTGGCTATGCTATATTTTGATGGCATGGATCCATAGTGTATGATTGGTGGCCATGACCCATGTCTGCAATGTCATCAGTCTATGATCTGAGTATGGGAATGCCTACCTCAGAATTAATATATATGATATTCTGCAAATGCTTGGTTTTTCGCAGGTTTTCGATTAGGTGTGCTCCTGGTTTCCGACACACACATGCAGCTTACAAAGTCTTTCGGCTGTCACTGATTCCAACCTCATACTTTGGGGGGAATTCTGTTACCCATGATTTTGGTCATCATGATGGTGTATTAATGATGGTGTACTCAGGCTCTTCATAAGAACTTTCTCTTGAGAAAATTTACTTTCATCTCTTCCCAGAAAACTCACTTTTGAAGAAGGTTCGCAGGCTGCTAATATATTTGGGTGCTAGAATGACCCATTCTCACAGGCTGCTTTAAGCTAGGGTGCGAACTTCTCGCACTATGTTGAATAGCTAGGGTGCGAACTTGTTCTAAAGATTGGAAAAAGGTGGATTCTCGATGATTCTAGAAGGGAATCTTCTAGAAGA
>CBVK0100966032.1:0-10895 GCA_900067695.1 Picea abies | reverse complement strand
TCTTCTAGAAGATTCCCTTCTAGAATCATCGAGAATCCACCTTTTTCCAAGATTTAGAACGAGTTTGCACCCTAGCTATTCAACACAGTGTGAGAAGTTCTCACCCCAGCTTAAAGAATCCTATGAGAATGGGTCATTTGCACACCCAAATATATTAGCAGCTTGCGAACCTTCTTCAAAAGTGAGTTTTCTGGGAAGAGATGAAAGTAACTTTTCTCAGGAGAAAGTTCTTATCAAAATCCTGAGTACACCATCATTAATACACCATCATGATGACCAAAATCATGGGTAACAAGGGCGAGCCAAATGATTCACAAAGAAGAATAAATCAGTTGGTTCACACACAACAGATGAGGGAACAAGTGTACAACTGATCACAACTCCACTAGGAAAAGATGAAGAAAGCCTTTGACAAGCATTCCAACCTGGAGGATTTTCATTTGGGTGATCTGGTGTTGAGATGGGACTCAAGAAATGAGGACAAAGGAAAGCATGAAAAATTCGATAATATGTGGATGAGTCCATTCAAAATTGGTGCCCATCGTAGAAATAATGCTTATTTTATGGAAGAACTAAATGGAGAGTGCCTTAGTTGGGGGCCTATAAATGACAGGTTCCTCAAACATTATCTAATGAAATAAAATCCATTCAAGTCACAGGTCATTGTAAATAGTCATTTTATTTTTGTGTCGAGTCATTAAGTCAGCAAAAAACTAAAGCCCGAAGTGAAGGCCCTGAGTTTTATGCTGAGTCTTTTGGAAGATGCATTGATAGGTTTAGGTTTCATCTTTTTTTTCATTTTGTGATGTCAAATATTCTAAATAAGGCCCAATGGTCAGGCACCTAGTCTACTATTCTTTTTTATCTCGCAGAGAGGATAGCATCCCTATTGGAGCCAACCATTAGCACCGCCTTTTTTCTTTCAGTTAGAGTCTGTTTCCAGTAAGGTTATGGCCCATGTTTCCAAACATGTGAATTCATGTACGTAACAATGAAGGGGTTGAAGTCAACAAGTGGACTGTTGGCCATTGGAAGTGGGAAGGGATTTCAGAGTCGAAACATGTGTAAATGGTACGGGTATGTTGTTCCCAGAGAGTCGGGTCCAGTTAAAAGGTAGCCTCTATGTGCCCCAGGTTGAGTCAAGTAGTTAATGGAAGTCATGTAGGCAAGTGCATAAAATTTTATCAACTCATTATGAAGGCCGAGGGAATGAAAAACCATGTTGTTCGTATCATGTATTCCCCGCATTCCTTATCTCCTGTACCTTACACATGGGGATGTGCCATGGAAAATATGCAACTCGATTCAAAACATCTAGTCACCATGAATTCACTGTTCCTTGGCATGATTCCTCCTTTCGCTTGATTTGTTATAAATCCCAGAGGTTCTTCACCCATGTTATTCGTGAAATCAGATTCAGACTCTATGTGTAAGTTTTCTTGTAGGCCCAGGTCGATCAAATTCTCCATCTTGGGTATTTGTTGGATCCACTGCACGCAAGATAAACACTGGTCATGCCATGGTGACCTCTCAAAGCATAAATAAGGGCATGAAAAGTTGAATAATCACCATACCTGAACCCCAAAGTGATTGGGATTCATTATCACTCACAACTGACATCCCCAAGGATAAAAGGGGGATTTTTCCTTTACCCGCGGAAATGACAACATCACATCGTGTAGAACCTGGAGTGGAAGGAACTACGTAGGAAGGAATGACAACATAAGCCCCTTCTCCCCAAAAACATATAACTCAGAGAAGTGGTAGGCCAAGAAAGAATAAGGAAGCTGGGGAAACCCGAATCCTAGATGAACCGCACGCACGATCATTTGCTGAAAATTCACTTATGCCCATTGTTCACCTGAAACTTTTGGAAGGTAAAAGATGAGAAAGTGGGAGAAGAATAAGGAGGATGGATGCCATAGGTACAAATGATCAGGAAACATCTCAGCAGCTGAAGTAGGCAAAGTTAGCCATCATTGAACTATACCAGGAAAATAGGAAGCTAAGACAACAACTAGCGACAAAGACCATGGAAGCGTCAACAACACAAGGTAATGAAGGGAACATGACATGGATCAAAAGACAACTCAAAGAGGTAAAGGATAAAATCGTACTATTGTGTGAATCACATTGGCTGTCGGAAGAAAGGTATGAAAAACACTCTAGAGAATGTGAAACGACCGAGGAGATAGCCCGCGTAGTTCTCACCAGCGAGCATAAAAAACAAGATTAGATGAAGTTTGTCCTGTACCTACAAACAGAAAGAAAATCTCAACAGTTTTGAAGGAGAAATCTCCCTAAGACAATTTTTTCATTTCTAATAATGACCATGACAGTCAGCATCCACTTGTTGCGCACATTTGTTCCAACAAATGAGCACGTGACAGGAATGAAAGTAGTTACAACAGAAAGCGAGACTCTAACAAACACCTGTCCATTCATACATCTTATCGAAGGGAAGCATTGACACATCACTCTCTCATGACGAGGCCTGACCAATAACTGGATCCCCGTGGCAGATTACAAACAGTCAAATGTAGCTAGATGTATTGGCTGTCTAGTTTTGGAAAAACATCATTCGAAGAGTCTTTAAATGTAGAACAATCAATTTTCTATTTTTTAGAGGTATCAATTAGAAGAGAATGGTAGCCCAAGTGACGCCCTCACCTATGTATTTTATCTTTTCAATGTAAGCCAAGTTGGTTGGAAAAATTTAGCATAGACAACATCTATTGAATGTAATTTGAGTTCATTTGAAGCTTAATGCAAAAGTCCCGTAGTTTGATGAAAAGATTCTAATTGTAGCGGTTGGATGTATTTTTTTCTCTTCCTTGCATATATGCTTCATGTTTTGTTTATTCATATATTTTTCTGTTTACTTCAGAACGAAATTTCGAACCTGTGGATTCATTGCGCAGCCCCACTTGTTTGCTACATTTAGACAAAACATATTCCTCTAAAAGTTAACTTCTAATTCATCCTCAACGGTGTTCCGAGTTTCTTTCTGTGTTTTCTCCCCACCCAACTCAATGATTTTGCATTGAAGATTGTTTCTCTCTTAGACTTTATCCTATGAATCTTAGTCACCGAGTCATTCGTTTCCATCATTTCCTCGAATTGACTCCATAGCTCGAGGTCCTACCATATTACGCCAATGAAACCAGAGCTTATTATCTGATAGTGTTAAATCTACCCACATCTTTAAATCCATATCCCACACTGAGACCGTGTCTCCCGAGAGAGCCCTCTTCAGATCCGAGAGCTTAGTTTCGGGTCTCAAAGTTGGTTGAAAAAGTTACCTCTGTTGTTTGTTTATCAGCCAAACAGATTTATAGAGTGATAACATAGGGAACTCATTTTATTAATAGTAAAATCAAAGCTTTGAAGGAAGAATTCAAGATACATCATCGGAAGAGAACACCTTACCATCCCCGGGAAAATGGTATAGTAGAATATTTTAACAAGATTCTAGAAAATGCATTGACAAATATTTGCAATATCAATAGGTATGATTTGGATTTAAATTTATCAATAGTGTTATGGGATTATAGGAATACATGCAAGAAACTTACAAGACATACATGATTCATACTAGTGTATGGGTAGGAATCAACGGTTCCATTGGATTATTTAGTACCTAGTTTGTGCATTGAAACAATCACCAACATGACAAAATAAGGTGTTGTGCAAGAAAGACTGGATCACCTGATGGAACTGGAAGAAGACATAATTTAAGAATGATTTCACCAGGAATTACATAAAGCAAAGGACAAAGCTTGGCATGATATGAACATAAAGAATAAAAAATTTAAGGAAGGAGATCTAGTTCTCCTTTATGACAACATGTATTTACAGCACCCTAGGAAGTTCAAGATGTGATGGTTGGGGCCTTATCAGGTAGAGGCCATCACAAATGGAGGTGTTGTGCAAATGAAATATCTTGCAAGGAATAATCTCATAGTATTGGTGAATAATAGTTGACTGAAGATGTATCAAGACCGTCAACCTAACAACCTAAGGTAAAAAAAGAAAGAGAAGGTATGATTGTGCATATTGTATATAGTAGATGTTAGAAGAAAAAGAAAAAAAGATAAGAGAATATTAGAAGGTTTCTGATGTGATATGATTGTTAGCATTAACAATGTGTCATGAAAAAACCAGTGTTGAAGACATTGCGTGATGGAAAGTAGTAGACAGGTTCAAAAAGTGTAGTGCATAGGAAAAAGTGAAAAAGTGACAACTGTCAGTACGTCGTCTTTCTATAAAGTTGGAAAAAGGGGGGAAATGCAGTCATTTTTGTTTATTTCTAAGGATAAGAATGAAGAGTGAAATTTAAGCACGAGAGAGTGAGAATTCATGATAGCAAGTGGATATTTGTAGTTCAATTGTTTGAATTTTAGTAGGATATTGCCACAAAGAGTTGGAGCGTCGAGTAGGGTCAGACAAAACATAATAACTGATGCTCGGGTGGTGCAAATAGGGGAAAATGACATGCCGACAATCATGGATGTTTATGAAATTCATATGCCATACTATGAGCCTACTACCACATGGGTGGAGGAGGAAAAAAATCCAACACAGGAGGTTAGGCATATGGAGGAAGACACACAAAGAACAAATTCTGATGCATCAAGAAGAAAAGGGCCATAAACTGAAGAACATTCCATGGGTTCAAAGCATCAAGGCCAAGAATCATAAGAGGAATACAAAATAGAGCTCGAGGGCGTACTAGAGGTAGGGGCATCATCCTTGTGGGGGAATAAGAAATTCCAGGTTGAAGTTAGTGTGCAAGGAGTACAACGTGCACTAGCAGAGTTTGAAATATCAATGCCAAGAATCCTCGACTGAGTGAAAGTAGATGACTAAATGATAAGAGGGGTAAATGGTATCAGTTTTTATAACCATGACGTCACAGATGTTGTCAAATTACCAGATTTGGCATAGAAAAATTATATGGAGTACAAAGGAGAGGGTCCATCAGGTGCACCACTGTTGGAACCTATGCAGTGGATTTTGGGACTTTACAACACAGGGATCATAAATTTGTTAGACATACCGCATTTTGGGTGCGATAAACACATCAATGGATGTGTGAAACAACTCCTAACAAGGATGAATGGAGGAGTTTTGTGGATGGATAGGTCATTTCCTATCAATGTAGATTTGTTAGCCTCAATTACTAGGTTTCCCATGGATGGGGAGAAGCCAGAGAAATATCTGAGGATAAGAAAAAGGAAAGGCCATATCCGACGAGATTAAGGAGAAATATGGCATAGATAGAGGGAAGAGGGGGATCAAAATCAGTCACATCAACAATCCCACAACGATATTTTCCACAAGGCCTCTAGGGTGCAAACTAATGTGCAAGTGAAGGAAAGAAGAAGTTCGAGCAAGAGTGGTCGTGGCTGCACCACAATGCGCGAAGGGGATCTCGATGAGATGGGCCCCATACTTTCTTAATTCCTTCTTGGAAGACTGCAAAGACACACATGATTGGGGCTATGAGTTATGTTATAACCCTATAATTTATAGGATCATCTGGTGACTGAAAAATTTTCACTATTGATGTTTGTTATCTTGCAAATAATATTTCATTCATGCAAATTATTTTCAAAAGAAAGAAAAAGAAAGAAAAAGAAAATAATAGAAAGAAAAGAAAGAAAAAGAAAGAAAATAAAGAAAGAAAGAAAATAAAGAAAAAGAAGAAAGTGGTCATAGAGGAAAAAATGAACAAATCCCCATGCAATAACAATGACTTGATCCATACTGTTTAAACATGGTCATGTCTTTTTGAATTGATCTTGATAGGATTAGTGAATAAGCTTGGTTAAACTGTTTAATCTTAGCCAAGTAGATAGGTTAGCTAGTGAATAAATTTGATCAAACTGTCTAATCTTGGTCAAATAACCCTAGGGTAGAGTAATCTCTTAGTCCAACAATTTAATATGGGCTAAAGGTGTAGGTAGGTAGGATAGGACATAGGCTAGCCAACTTTTCTTTCAATAAAGTTTCTAATGTTTTAGGACGTGATTATGATGTTTTAGGTGCTTTCCTAACCCCATGGTGACAAAGCAAGGGAAGCAGTGCACAAAACTCACAAAAATCACTAAGCCCAAGTTCTGATGCATATATAAAATCGTGCTCGGAAAATAAAGTTTGTGCAAAGATCTACGACCGAATTGTTGGCACATAGATCTACGGCTAAGATAAGATTTCGGACCCCTCAGACTCAACAACTAATCTAACGATGCTCAAATCAATGATCAGTAGCAAATTCCAAACCCCCCAAGCTTCTTAACTTTAACGTCAAAGGGGGGGTGTCCAAAATGAAACAGTTTTCCAGCGGGCCCCATCCTTACCTAGCATCAACTCATTGCATCATACCTCCTCCACTCCAAACTTGTTATCACTTACCATCCTTCCAATATTACCACCACCACCTCGATATGTCACACCCAAAACCCCTCCTCACAAGTCCCATCTCGTGACCTTGTCAGCATGTCCCCTCCATCTAACCGTTACGGGTCATATCTCACTCATTTACCTCCTAATAACCACCCTCCACATCATCTGGGTACACATGTCAGACATCCTTCACTTGCCCCCTCACGCTCTAAAATACCTGTTATCCATTTATTATTAGCTACATACCTGTTATTCTCTTGACTTGTCCTTTTTGCCCAATGAATACCCGTTCACTAAATTCCAACCCCATTTCCATCATTCACATTCTTCTCATACTCCCTGCATATTAGAGACTCATTTTCCTTTGCCTCTGCAACAATATGCCCAACCATATCCTTTTTACCTACTAACGTGTGTTCAATGTGTAGGCACCAGTGGAAATCAATGGCGCCCAAATCTAAAAATTCAAATGTTGAGGAAAATTCTTTCCTCCCACCTCCTATTGATATCGACTGGATTCCATTAGCAGACAAAGATGATTTAATCTCAGAAACCAGGTGTGAATTTTATGTCTCTCAGTTACATTCATGGTTTAAAGACACATTCATCGATCATAGCAATGAAATCGGGCTCTGGGAGTCAAATCCCCCTCTGTATTGTTTTCCCCAAGTCCACCATTTTCCAGAATTTTCCCTCAAGTGCCAAGCGCAATACCTCCTGGATCAGAGAGCCATAATATCATCTTCTAGAGAAACATTTTTCTCTATTACACCTGAGACCATCAATCAAATGATGCAGGTACCCAGAGTTGAACCCCGTTCTCCCCTCACCATTGAAATTTTGACAGAAATGTATCAGAACCTGTCTTTTCCCCGAGGAGCGCAAATCTTTGAGCTTTTCCTCCCGCAAGATGCCCAATTTTCCAAGAAGAATCACCCTTACCATTCCTCCATATTTTCATAAAATAGAAACCAAATCATTTCATCACTGTGTTGTTTGCTCGGTTACTCCTCAGACGAATGGGTGGATGAACCTATCCTAGGTTTTCTGTCCATTTTCTCTGCTGAAGAGAAGGTTGCCATCCAATTTGACTACAATGGTTTCTTGGTCAAAAACCTGTACAGGCAATTGTCAAATTTCCCCACAGAAGGCATGTTCCGGCATTCTTCAATACTAGCCTACATTTTTATGTTTTATCAAGAAGAGAAATTCTCCTTTCTGATGCAGAAAATGGACCAGGACGGAAAACCAGAGGCAGTAACCTTATGGACTTCGCTATTCCGAAGAAACTCCACTGAGTTCACTTTTAAATAGTTTATTGAGTTTTTTTATCACCTAGTGGTAAGCATTCTTAGTGGAAGACCATAGATAAGGATAAACGAGGAGATCCAAAGATTTCTTCACCTTTCGGATCTCACAAAGACCAGGGACTGGTTCCTATATCAGAATCACACAGAGATCAGAGTGTATGGGTGTGAGATATATCCATACAAATTTCCCAAGTATGTTCCTGTGCGGATATTTGCACTGGAGTATATTCGTCAGAAGATAAATTCAGATGACACTCATTTTGTGTCTCTGAAGAAAAAACAACATATGAGGATTAAAGGGAAAATAGGACCATTTATTTGCAACAATTGAGCTGCTAGGGAAGAGGCAAATAAAATATTAAAGGAAATGAAATTCAACACCAGTTTAATTTGGCATTATGACCCAAGTGGGATCATTGTAGAGATGAGATCTAAAACCAAAATTTCACCTTATGCTCACACCCTCAAACCAGAAATTGAAAAGTATGTGAACCAGATAGAGTGGGAGGAAAATACCCTGGTAAATGCTGAACAACATGAATCTCCTTCAATAACTATCTCAAATACTTCCACTCCATAGGTACCAAAGGAAAAAATGCCAAGGATTCCTCTCCTCTCCTTCAGTCACTAAAGTATCAGTGGAGGATTTTCAGGTATACAGTAAAAGACCTAAAATCACTTATACTACTCACATGTCTGGTGAGGAAGAACACCACTCTACCAAAGTGGTTGAGGAAAAACATCAGGTGGTGTCCACTTCTTCTTCAAAGAAGCATAAAGATATATTTGTGACCACCCAAACTCCATCAGGATCTATACCTCTGATCATTTTCAAAAAATATGATTTGATCAAGAAGAAAAACTAGATGCTAACCAACAACACTTACGCTTAGTTATAGAAGCAAACATCCATGACACAACATAGATTGTTATCATCTTTTGATACAGAGAAAGGAAGAATGCATCTAGAATTTCTGTAAGCACAGGTGCCTCAACCCATAGAGATCACTAAATACAAAAGGTCAACTATTGTTTTTGACACCAAACAAGTCCATCCAATTGACCAGATGGATCTGCACAGACAGACTGGAGAAATGGTTTTCTCCACATTGGCCCATGCTTCCTCTATAGCTGCAAAATTACAGGTATCTCTAAACAATGTTTAGGCCCAGTTGAAATTGGAAAAAATATCCTCTTTTGCAAAGGATAACATAATAAAATCCTTAGAGGAGTTGGTGCTCAAGATTGGGTATGATCCCTTTAATGTAAAAGTAGCAGAGGAGATGTTAAAGAAAAATAATGCAGACATTGCATATCTGAGAAAGCAACTAAAATTTCCACCTACAGAGGACTCACAGGCTAAAGAAATAGCTAATACAGAAGATGAGAAAGAGGAACTGTTGAAGCTAATCATGTAGCAGAACACACAAATAAAGGAAATCGAGGCAGAATTGGAAAGGTTGTTGAAGGAGAAGGAATAATCAATGCCCATGGATGTCATCCCATTGAGTGAAATCCCTCTTGCAAGAGTCATCACAACAACTTTACCAACAACCACAACAACAAAAATTCCATCAGCAACCCCGTTGACAGCACTGGAAAAAACTGTGGAGTTAGAAAAATCCATGGAAGAGATGACCCTGCAAGGAACATAAATCAACAGACTTAAAAAGAAAGTGGAGAATCTCCAGGAGATCAAGTGTTCTTACCAGACAAGCTACAACATTGAGAGGAAAACATTAGAGAATCTCAAGAAGGAAATCCAATAGCTTTAGAAACAAACAGTGGGGGGTAAAACACTAGCAGAGGCTAAGGAGAATATTTGGATGGATATCTCCAGCTCCATAATGAAATTTTACCCATGGTGTTGTTATCACTGAAATTTCATCTGCAAATGGTTACAGGAATCCAACATCTCCAAACAACTATTAGTTCACCCATGGACGAAAAATGCAGTTCCAAAAGGCCCAAAACTATACAATCAACAATAAAATTAGCATGTGCTAAGACTACATAGGGAGCACGTGCACATGCACCATTCACAAACGCAGGAAAAATATCGCATGCGCATGATGTGCGACTATGGATGCAAAAAACCATGCATCCCTCAAAATGATGCATTTATGATATTGGTCGACATCCCACCCACTTCTGGTTCAGCTTCCAATTTGATTTGACATCCAAATCTCAGCTGAATCCAGCTGGGTGGCTAGTCAAAGACCTAAGGGTGCACTACATTTTCAGGGAATTCCCTGAAAATGTAGTGCCTCAAAGTTATTCTATAAAAGGAATCCATGGGTGCACTACATTTTCAGGGAATTCATTTGTATTGTTATGCTGCTAATATTTTCTTGGAGGATCCTCTTTCCTCATCAAGAGTATGCTAGCACCATTTCACTTAGCCATTCATATCACCTCTATAGGGAATGTGCTTTGGATTCTCTTCACCATTTCATTCTAGTTCCTCATTTGTAAGAAGAGCTCAATATTTGGATGTCCAAGAGCCCTCCCTTGGAGGAAGAAGGGGGCCAAAGTCTCCCTTTCTCTTCAGTGTTTTCTTTCCACTAATACAATCTTTTCCATTGGTGGCATGAGTCTTGTTTTTGCCTTGTTCTTATGTTCTTATGCACTATATTTTAATTGTTTTTATCATTCTTAGTTTAATTCTTTGCTGATCTTTTATGATTTATCTTTCTAACCCTTTCCTTTATTGGTTTCTTGCCTAGCTAACCCAACTGGGCTTGTAAGCACTATTATTTTTCTCATTTAGGTGACAAAAGAGGTGCAACAGATTGGTGACTCCATTGGGGAAAGGTATCAATTTTCTACCCCATTTGGGTTATTTTAGTTCTTCTTTTTGTTTCTTTAACTTGCAGGGATCATAACCGGCCCAAGATGACCTACAAAAAGCCAAGTTCTAAGTTGAGTAGAGAGAATTTCATCTGAAATTTTCTTCACGGTCGTGTAACAGATAGTGCGTGCATGTTTTAACCCACAGGTGTGTCTTCAACGCATGTGCACCAAACCCACTATATTTCTCAGTGCCCTCTGCACACCTGCACCCATAAGTCATCTTCAGTTCGAGAATTGGTGCTCACAACGCCTTTATCTACTCTGAGACCTGTGCACCTGTGCAAAAAAACACATATTGTTAGCTTTTTGTGATAGGGCCCATAG
>CBVK0100966019.1:0-19851 GCA_900067695.1 Picea abies | reverse complement strand
TTGTGGTTGTTTCTGCAATAATAATAGTATAAGCGATTATGTATTTAACAAGTGGCGAAAATTGTTATATTAGGAGAATCGTAGGGATACATTAATTTGTATCGAAATTTCTACATAAACTTCAAGAGAAATGAGGACCTTAGCAAAACTCGCAGATACAGTTGATCAAAGATGAACCTCGTGGAGAATACCCTAGAGTCATTGTTATTACTAGAGGAAGCGTTTTTACAGAAGATGACATAATGACCCAAGGGAAGACTACAAAAGATTCAGGAATTAGGAAAGTTGTAGAGAAGACCTAAACCTTTGATGCAAAGAAACAAATACAAATATTTGAGGAAGCAAGAAAAGAGTTCAAAGGAGACTGAGGTTCTTCATCAAATATAAGACCAAAAGTAAGAGAATATGGAATGCCTCAGCCATTTGATCAGTGTTCTTCACCAAGAGAAGGAGAAGAGGTAATAAATCTCATGGAATTTATATATACTTGTGTTAAGTTAATTCAAGATGAGAGCATTGTCCAAGAACTACAAAATTTAATCAGGCAATATGAGCTAGGAAAGATAGACCCCTTACTGAATAGGGTATTACACCAAATCGGTAAGAAGAGAAGGACCAATAAGGAATTACATTTGAATGCTCAAATAGGTGAATATGATATAGATTATGTAGTCCTCGAATTAGGGTCAAAGGTCAATGTCATGACGAAGAAAACTTGGTCACTAATGGGAAAACCAAAGTTGATCTATTCCCCTTTCAGGATTAGGATGGATAATGAGCAAGTTGTAAGTCCATTTGGCAGACTGGAACATGTCCCTGTGTACATTGATGGAGTAAGAACATTTGCATATTTTGAGGTAATTGATATAGTTGATTACAACTGCCCTTACCCTGCGTTGTTAGGAATTGATTGTGCCTTCAATAATTCCACTGTGGTTGATTTAAAGAAAATACATATGAATTTTGAAAAATATGGCCTTAGGTTCATTTCACCCTTAGATCCAGATGAAGGTCAGTGATACACAAATCCCATTAGAGAAGAAGACTGGGCATATGAATTGGAAAATATATTTAAATGAATAGCTAGACAACAAGATTACATTAATCCTATGGTCGATGGAAAATTAACATGGCAAAGTGACAACGTATGCTCATCAAACTCAAAATAAGCACTGGAGAATTGGTAGAATAAAATGTATGAAGTATATACAAGAAGATGTGCTAGACTAACCAGAGAAGTTTGTTGGATCGACACAAAAGTAAATTACCCACCTTTGATGGTCTAAATCCTATAAAAACCTTCTTGTCGGACTTTGAAGAGAGTGTACCAATGCAACAAATATTTTTGGCGATGGATGAGGCCCTAAGAGTAACCCCAGCAAGATGGTGGGGGGCACACAAAAGTAACATTACAGATTGGGTACAGTGTCATACCTTGTTGACAACACGGTTCTCATCACAAGCAGAAGGTTGTGAAGTTCGATACATAGGTCGAAGTTGTCCAAAGGACCATGTGCAACGTTGTGAGGAATCCTGTAGAAACATTCTTCAAGAACAATGGGTACACAAATTCATCAACACACTGGACACGACACCTATGAACTGGTACCTTCAAGGAGAGTTGTGCCTCGTCACTATAGATTGGAAAGGTATGGCTCAGAATTTTGTAACCACCTTCTTATTTGAAAGTCAATATCCTTTAGTAGATCAAGAACTACAGATTGTTAGAAAAAAGGTATTTGAGGTGGCCTCTAGCCTCCCTTTGGAGCAATACGAGGACGAATGGACTACGCCTCTACAAAAATTGCAAGGTTGTTACAACATCAATACTGATGAAGATGACGATCCAAGAAAGGTGAACATTACAGAAACAGAGGGACAAATAGATGTGGAAGGACCATGATTTGAGTTACCATTCATTGTACACCCAATCAAGATTAAGAAGGTGAATATTGGAACAGAAAAACCACCAAATCTTGCAAATGTTGGAGATTATTGGGATGTTGCCACTATTGACAATATTACAAAATTACTACATGAATATCATCACTTCTTTCCAACCAAGTTCACTGATATAAAGACAATTAAAGGGCCTATGGGAGAGATAAGGATCCCTTTGAAGCCAGATGAAAGACCCGTCAAACAGGGACCTTACAGATTGAACCCTAAATATAAGGAGAAACTAAAGATTGAGCTCGACGGAATGTTGGAAGCAGGGATTATAGAACCTGCCAAAGAATTAGAATGGATTATCCCTATGTTGATGCAAGACAATAAGATGGGAGAGATCATGATATGCACAAATCTCAGGAAGCTGAATGATTCTTGTTTGCATGACCCCTTCCCTACACCATTCACTGACGAAGTGTTAGATAATGTGGGAGGCCAGGAAGTATATTATTTTACAGATGGATTTTCAGGATACCATCAGATCTGGATTTCCAAGGAAGATCGCCACAAGACCACATTTGCAACAGAATGGGGGTCTTATCAGTAGACAGTGATTCCATTTGGATTAAAGAATGCCACAACCATATTTTCCAATGTGGTGGTCGAAGAATTCAAGGAGTTTTTGCATCAATTTCTAGAAGCATACTTTGATGATTAGACTATTTTTAGTTTATTAAAGAATCATATTGAATGTCTAAGGCTAATGTTGGAAAAACGCAGACAGTGTCAAATTGCTTTCAATCTGAAGAAGTGCATCTTCTTCTCACCATTTTGTGTGTTGTTAGGTCATATTGTATGAAAGCAGGGATTGTTGTTTGATCCATCTAAAATTGCCATTACAGTTGATCTACCACCTCCTACCTCAGTCAAATAGCTACGCATTGCGCTGGGACACACAGGATATTACAGGAAGTTCATTAAAGGATATGCCTAGATTACAACACCCATGGAGAAGTTGTTGAAGAAATATTGTCAGTTTAGTTGGATAGAAGAATGCCAGCAAAGCTTCGATGCATTGAAATAGAAAATGGTTACTGTGCCTATTCTGGTGTTTCCAGATTGGAGTAAGGATTTTCATGTGCATGTCGATGTGTCTTATATTGCCTTAGGATAACTCTTGGCACAACCTAGTGAAGGAGAGATTGATCATCCATTAGATTTTGCTAGAAGGAAGCTATCAAATGCAGAGGTCAACTAAACCACCACTGAGAGAGAAGGATTAGCCATGGTGTACACATTGCAGAATTTTCTCCACTACTTGTTGGGAGGACACTTTAAAATGTTTATTGATCACTCTACGCTGAAATACCTAGTCAACAAGCTAGTGTTGTAGGGAATAATATGCAGATGGCTTCTACTATTTCAATAATATGACTTTGAGATCATAGTCAAGCCAGGAAGAATGAACAAAGGTCCTAATCACTTGTCAAGGTTGGAACATGGAAAAGAGCCCACTAGTTTGGAGGACAAACTACCAGATGCACAACTATTTGCCATTAGAAATATCGCTGACCACTTTGCATAAATATTCCAGTTCCTGTCAACAGGAATGGCACCTACTGAATATACAATTCCTCAGAAGAAACAACTAGTAGTGTGCGCTGCAGACTTCTCACTTATAGCGGGACATCTATACAAGATGGGACATGATGAGATATTAAGAAGATGTGTTATGGAAGAAAAACGACCATTGATCCTCGTAGAATCTCATGAAGGCATCGCAGGAGGACATTACACAGGGAAATAAACTGCGCAGAATATTCTGAGAGCTGGCCTTTGGTGGCCTACCGTACACAAAGATGCTAAAAACTATTCCATAGCCTATGATGTATGCCAAAGAGCTGGAAAACCTTCCTAAAGGGATGAAATTCCATTAGCACCATAGTTGACCCTACAAGCATTTGAGAAATGGGTCATTGATTTCGTGGGACCTATAAACCCATCATAAAAGTGCACAAGAGCAAGGTACATCATCACTGTGACAGAATACTTAACCAGATGGGCTGAAGCAAGAGAAGTTAAGGACTGTAGTGCAACTACAGCTACGCACTTCATATTTGATGAAATCATAACCAGGTTTGGATGCCCCAAGATCCTTATGAGTGATCAAGGCAAACATTTCATAAATAAGACTGTTGAATCCTTGACTGAGGAATTTGCAGTCTTCCATCAGAAGAGAACACCTTACCATCCACAAGAAAATGGGACAGTGGAAGCGTTCAACAAGATCTTGGAGACAACACTAACCAATATTTGCAGTATGAACAGGGATGAATGGGATTTAAGAGTACCAGTAGTACTTTGGGCCTATAGAACCACTTGCAAGAAGTTAACAATGAAGACCCCCTTCAAGTTGGTTTATGGTCTTGAAGTTGTTGTTCCAATGGAATACTTAGTGCCAAGCTTAAGAATTGTTGCCTTTACAGATATGGATGACACTGGCGTGCTTCAAGAGAGGCTTGCATAGTTGGCAAATTGGAAGAAGACAGATTTGTTGCAGGATTCCATCAACAAGTACAGAAGGAAAGAGAGAAGGCCTACCATGACAAGAACATCAAGAAGAAGGCATTTAAACAAGGTGATTTGGTACTAGTATACGACAGTAAGTTCATGAAGCATCCTTGGAAGTTCAAAACGCATTGGCTTGGACCATATGAGGTCACTCATGTTATAGAAGGAGGATTTGTGACGTTGAAGACTTTAAAGGGAGAGTGGAAGGAAAGATTAATGAATGGGAGGTAGTTGAAGTTGTACTATCACAACCAGCTGCCTTGCAACTCTAAGTAAACACAAGAGGAAAAGGGTCTAGGTACCAGTTGCAGTTGAAACTGGGTACCATACAAAGAAAAGACAGTCTGCACAAGGAGGAAGAGGAGGCATAGAGCAGAAATCAAAGGTTTCTCTGCGCAGTCTGAATTCGAAGTAAAACAGGAAGGTCAGATCTGAAGTGCCTCGGGATGAGACACATGTGAGTGTTGGGGGCCTGTTGGCCCTTGGGTATGGAAGTACGTGAATATAAAGGAATAAAAAGGATAATGCAAACTTTGTGGAAGACACAATGACTGTTACTAGGTCGAAGTGAGCAAAAGAGTAGAAAAGATGGAGTGAAACCCGAGAAAGCAAGTCATTGGACGAGGAGATCGAGGATGATAGATCAGGAAGGAAGAAGGATTGTGGACAACTCAGTAATTGGAAAAATACACCATTATATGCTTTGGATAACTGCGCAATAAGGAAGTAAAGACAGGCTGGTGAAGCCTTGAAAACGTGGGTCAAGTTGACCTAGGGTTTTGGACACCTAGGTTTTGACCTAAGGATGTCGGTAAGTGATTGTAATGTATAAATAAGAACCTATATGAGAGAAGAGGGTTCGTTCAGGTTTGAGTTACTTGATCTAGTTGTTGGTATGTTATGAGAGATTATTGTTGTGTGAGAGAGAAGTGTTAAGTGTGAGATCCTTCTGGTATTGTAAGATCTTTAGCTGGGTGCGCAGGGAGGGGAGAGAAGGAGAGGAGAAGAGAGAAGATCTATTGGTTAAGAGTGCAGATCAGAACTATATTCTTTCATCTTAATATATTATAAAGCATAGTTCTGTGGATGTAGCCCTAGAGAGAGGGTGAACCATGTATATATGTCTTGTGTGTGTGATTGATGTTGTGTTATTTTTCCTTGATATATTGTTATTGCATTGTTGTGATAGATCTGATAGGTGTATGGAGTAGATCTAAGATGATAAGTGATATATGCATGTTGTATTGTTCTGTTATTGGATCCACTTGATATTCCCCTTGGTTGTAGACACTTATGTCTTACAACCCCCCCATAGCTGCTTCGGGTGAGACTGCATCTTCTTCACAGGTGTAGCCGAAAGGGCCAGTAGTTAGGGCTTGTTGGTGTGCTCTTGGATATGAACCCTAGGTATACCCCTATGCCAACACCATCGTAGAGACAAACTCTTCCCCTAATCAGTCTGCGATCGACAAAGCCACCAGATTCATTGAGTGGATTCAACACATCCCCTGACGGGTCCAGGATATTTTCCAGAAATCCAATGCTAAGTACAAGTAGTGCCATGATCAACATAGGGTACCACACCAGTTTCAGGTTGGCGACAAAGTATGGTTGCATTTGCAGAAGGATTGTCTCACCGGGCCCCATTGGAAGCTTCGCCCACTTCATTATGGGACTTACACTATCACGAAGGTTGTATGTAGAAATACTTTTGAGCTCAACACTCCACACTTTCTTCGTATGCATCAAGTATTCAATGTGGACCTCCTTCGGCCATATTTCCCCCCATTATTGGAAACCTTCGAGATTGCCGAATAGTTGACACCAAAAAATATCAAACCTGACTATATGGAACAAGCATCCACTAATCAGATAGTGGACACACAGGTCAAGGGCACTCGCCAACAATGGATCCAACTTTATCAGGTTGTCAAGGCAGGGAAACTCCTACACCAAGGCAAGTGGCTCACCTGGGGACAAATCTAGTAGGCATTTCCTCACCTAATGGGGGAAATCAACACAATGGATACCATTTCTTCCTAAGGGGGGATGATTTATCTAGGTAGATATTGGTGGCCACCCACCTATTCCAACTGGTTCCTCGTGTCCATTTTTTGTTCAACACGTTCTTCTATATTTCTTTGTAATTGTGGGTTCTACACTTCTGGGGTTGTGTGAATCCCTACACATCCTCCAGGTGGATACAGGTGGCCTCTTGCTTAATCCAACTGGCTTATTTTTTATGTTTTCATGTCATCACATCATGTTGTACTTCCAGGTCCGTTTTGGGGCCCTAAATGTTGTTTTTTTGGCTCGCTATAGTTGAAATGTAGATTGAGTAGAAATTTGATGGTGAAATGTTTATCTCTCTTAAATACCTTTCCAACGGGCTATCACATGCCTAAAACAGAGGTCCTATGCAAACGTTATGACCCTTGGAAATTGAGGTACCAAATCACACCAACTTAGCCATAGGGCCCACATGACTTTTGGTGTTTCACCTTCTAGGGTTAGTTTTTTGGATGTCTAGGGTTTTAGAATTCATGAGTAATATAAAAAATTCCTCTGGAACTTCAATGTAGTCCATTCTTCTCATATGGATGCGCGTAGCATCCGCTTCTCTTCTTAAATATAGCTACCTCCATTCGAGCAAGTGTTTTAGTTCTGCAATTTTACAATTTCAGCCTATTTCATTATTTAATAGAAGATATTATTCACTCGATATTTTTGTTGGTATTCATATCTCTATGTTTATTGTATTCAGTCTGTTAATTAGTTCGTTCCACTCCTAAATCTGGATCAATGGTATTAGAGTGGTCTGCTCTTCATTTATTTTTCTTCGTGCATGTCCCCAACAAGATCTGGGTACAAGAAGTTGGGACTCGAACCAATCGAGCCATTACAAGATCAGTCGCACTGATCCCGACAACAACCCATGGTGGATGAAAAAAAATATGATGGAGTAGGATATCCTATTAAATTTTTTCTCGAGGAAGACCTTGCGTGACAAAGGAAATAAATGATGGACAATTTCGTGCAGATCCTTTGACGACTGTCCACAGGAGAAGCATCTTCATCAAGTGACCATGAAACCCCCTTCAAGGTACAATTAAATTTTGATATTCTATCATTTGAAGGACTGATATATGTGGATATTTTAGATAAATGGTTGAATCTTCTCGAAGGATATTTTTTAGTCCACAATTTTTCCGATAGGGAAAAGATCATTTTTGCACTCCTCAAGGTTGTTCCCCATGTTGAAGACTGGTGGAATACTTACTCTGATCAAAGGTCCATGGAGGAATCTATAATTTTTTTGGTGGCCCCTACATGGGATTCCTTTCGAGACGCCAATAAAAAACAATACTACCCTAATGGAAGCTACGAGACCAGTACACTAGATGGGCCACCCTACGTCAAGAAAGGGACCAGACAGTACCAGATTTCACAAATATTTTCCATACCCTATGAACCAAATTAGGTATCAAATACTCTAAGTGTCATCTAGTTATCAAATACTGATGCAGGAGCATCTCTCCATGTCATCCATCCAGCCAACCAGCCATGTCAAGCGCGTGCATTCAAGATGAAGAGAGGCACAACCCTCATCTTTTATTTTGTAATTGAATGTAATTTAATGTTTAAGCTGTTGAGCTTTGAAGTCGTGCCTTTGTGCAGGCGTAGAGTAGATAGGCCTTTAATGTTTTGTAAGGCAGATATCTAGATCTAGATAGAGGACTAGACAACCCATTCAATGTAATTGAATAGGGTAGGTAGATTGGAGCGAAGAGCTCGAAGAGCCCCCTCATGTAAAAAGATCTATTGTATCTCCTTGGTAGTTAGAGAGTAATTCAGTGGAGATAGATAGAATCTACGAGTAGAGAAAAAGAGAGGGAGCTGAGACCTTGTTACAGGCCGTGCTCAGGAACACCTTGTACAAACAGGCATTTGCCATTTTAATATAAACAGAAGCAGTTTTTCTTGCATGTATTTCTGTGTTATGTGGGTGTCTGTGAGTGTTCTATTATGATATGAATGTATGATGTAGATGTATGTTGTAGGTTTGCATTTGCAGGAGTATGTTTGATTTCAGGTGAATCTCTTTGAGGTTTCATTCCAGGAGGGCATGATAGAGCACTGCGGTCTCCGAATACCAGTGCACTGAAGCACTTTTGAATATTGCGGGTTCAGACAAAGATGTGCTGCGACACAAGAACTAGAATCAACAACTCAGGGAAGACCTCAAGGTTGTTGAAAACCTTGGAGGCAAGGATGTGGGGGAAACACAGTTGCATACAGAATCTCTGGGGAGTTTTGTGAAGCTCTGCCAGGTGGGCATTGAGCATATGCATAGTGGTGCATTGAGAAGAACTATGTTGTGAGTTTAGAAAGAAGAACCAGAACCACTAAGGATTCTGAAGAGCTCTGCCAAGTGGGCATTGAGCAGGTGCAAGAAGTGCACAGAGGATAGAACTTATGGACGTTCTGTGAAAAGATACTCTGCCAAGTGGGCATTGAGCAGGTGCAAGGAGTTCACAGAGGACAGAACTGTTGAATGTTCTGTGAAAAGATACTCTGCCAGGTGGGCATTGAGACAGTGTGCAGACAGGAACAGAAGAGAGGAGAAATCTTTGAGTTCTGGAATTTAAGGGAAGAGTCCACTGAGGGATCTTTACAGGGTTGCTGAAGACCCTACAGACTCAGCAAGAGGTTGCTTGAGCAGAAGGATAGCCAGGAGAGCATCCAATTTATCCATCTGTGGGAGAAAGAAGAAGGATTTATTTCCTTAGAGAACTGAGTGTTTGAGAAGCTCAGGAGGGACAACACTGTGTGTGCATGAAGACTCTGCAGAGGCACAGAAGTCAAAAAAATCCCTTGGGGATTCAAGGATAAGCTCAGGAGGAGTAGTGCTTTCAGCACACAGAGCTATAGCTGTAAGGAACACAAAGGTCGAAGAACTCTTTGGAGATTTCAGAGTTCTCCAAGCTCAGGAGGAACAACGTCGTGGAGAATGTAGGTGAGGCTTAAAGTCGAGAGCTCGTAGGAGGAACCAGACAAAGATCGAGGCCTTTGAGTTTTGGTAAATCCTCCAAAGGTTGGGAAGAAAGTGTGCAAGCTTAGGAGGGAGCACAGTAGCTGTCAGATTAGCTGGAAAAAGAGATCTAGACCGTTGAAGTTTTTCACGTCCAGGGAGCATCAGAGCGAGCACATAGAAGAGGAGATCATCATTCGTCGGATCTCACTCAGATACCCGTCAGCCATTGGATCGGGTGAAGACACGCGGAGTTTATCCTCTGGAGCAAGCGCACAGGAAGAATGGATCTGGACCGTCGGATCTTGGTCCAATTACCCGTCAGCCGTCAGATCTGACAGGAGCTACATGAGGTTTACCTTCATGAACAGGAGGTTGAAAATCCCGATGAGAGGCGTGGCCATTGAGATATCAGCATTCATGAAATCGGGAGTCACGATGACAGGAGATCGGGTAAGTTCACAGTGAAAACCCCGAGACAAGCCTGAGTCGTCCATATATTGGGGGACATGTGGCGAGATCAGGAGAGTCCATTAGCATATCAGGGATTTCGTGGAAAAGAAGTCCATACATTTTGGAACTTTGATGTCTGAGACCCTGAAAGGAGGGAAGTGCCATTTGTAGGGCCAGTTGTCAGCATAGTGGAGAATAGACACTCAGGATATCGAAGTTCTCGAGGTCGAGAAGTCGAGCAATTGGTAGCCAAAGTCCCGATATAGTGAGATTTGATCTGAGTTGTCTGGTTGTTGGTGGACATGTGTCACGTGATCATCCATTTCAGAGATCTGGGCACTGGAATCACGCAAAGGAGAAACTTCCATTGTAGGACCTAGCTACCGTCACATCGGAATATCGAGAATCAGGAAATCGGGGATTCTATGGACAAGAGGTTTGATACAATTCAGCCTTTGAAACCCCGAATCCTAATAAGAAGTATGATTGCAGTCATATAAGGGAAGGTCGCGTGGACCAAAAGTCTAGCCTGGAGGGCTAATGGAAATTGGAGCACCTCGAGATTTCGAAGCCCAAAACCCCGAAAGAGATAAGGCTGTGGTCTTATGAGAACTGGTCACATGGACTAGGGCATAGGCAGGATGGGCTAAAGCACAAAAGGCGCGTATCAGAAAATTGGCTCATCAAAGATTGGGGATTCAAGAGGACAAGGAACTCTTGACATCGGGGATCACGAAACCCCGAAACCCGAAATTATCAATCGGGGAAAATTCATAGGCGCGTGCAGAGGCCGTGACAGGGAAATAAGGACCTGTGGATCAGGAATTAGAGATTCTAGTGGGAATCGAAAGAGCTTCTTTGGCTCAAGGGAATTTAGACAGAATGATCCTTAAGACCGAGAGGTCAGCGCAGAGGCCTTTGTTGAGGCAGAGGGAGCGGGCTGCGTCAGTGTGGTATCAGAGAGAGAACTTTGTTTGTATATTTTAAGCAGGGGGAGAGGTAAAGGAAGAGAGAGCATTGGAGACTCTGTGGTGATTGTTCGCAGGTAGGCAACAATCGAGAAGAAAGTCAGCAGGACTATAGGATGAAGCTGGAAACACTTGAGATGCAGAGTGACAACAGCAGATTTTCCAGGATGGCAAACAGAGACAGCGACATGGCTACTGAAGGCCGTAAGTATGCTGGGAGGAAAAACTAAAAGCTATGGAGCCAAAAATATATAGATGAAGAACTCGCTGATATAAAGAAAGAAATAGAAAATCTTGCATTGTGGATGCAACAGAAAGCCGAGCAAAGATGGGTATATGAATGTCCCATGAGGAAGGCAAAAGTAAAATGGCCATTCAAGGAGTTGATGGCTAGAAGATAGCATAGGTTGTTAAGAGGGTGGTTGAGGTATGTTGAAAACCTCGACGGACCTAAAGAAATGGTTCAGATATGTGAACTAGAGACTGGGAGAGATCTCACTGAATTGGGATCGGCTGAAGATCTCAAGAACTGCCAGGAGGGCAGAAAGAAAATTCCCAATTTCCAGGTGGGCAATGAGTTGATATCACTACGGGATCTCAGAGACTATCATGAGGATAGCCAGGGAATTTCACATTTCCAACTGGGTAATGAAATGAGGTCGTTGCGGGATCTCGAAGACTGTCGGGAGGGCAGTGGAAGCATCTCAGATTGCCAGGTGGCAGAGATGAGCATTTGAGACTATATGAAGGTCTCATGGACTCGGAGGTGAGTTCAATTCAGCAAGGGGTGCTGATGAAGATGGGATCGGTTGATCTCATAGTGCCAGGAGGGAAGCAGGAAAATCCCATATTGTCAGGTGGGCAGGGATGAACAAATGAGACTATCAGAGGGTCTCATAAATTCAAAGATGAGTTTGGATCAGCAGGTGCAGCTGAAAGAAAAGGAGGAAGATCGAAAAAATATTCTAATGATTGGGGGAATTCAGATATTCTTATCACTTTCCCAGGAGGAGGCAGAAATCTGCGTTGCCGATGCAGCAACAACAAAGGGACAACTAGCTGAAACTGTCAGGGAAGAGGGATTGGAGCAGATATCTGAAGCTGCCCAAGAAGGAGAGGAAAATGAGCATTATGAGGGGTGTCTCAATGCATTCAACCAGGAAGTTGAGGAAGTTGTAGCACTGAAGCTGACAGTAGAAGAAGCAGAAGAGGATGATGAGCATTCTGAGGAATGGCTCAGTATTTTTAGCTAGGAGACTGAAAAGACTACAACCTGGGAGTTTGCAGAAGAGGAAGAAGAAGAAGAAGAAACAGGCAGTGTTATTTTAGTTGATCTGTATGAACAATTCAAAGCCCTGGAGAGAAGGGTGAAAGTGTAGAGCGTGCACATCCAACAGGTGAAGTTGGAAGCTGATGAAGAAGGCATTGGAGATTTCAGTGATCTGCCCATGTGCCAAAAAATTTTGCAGATGGGGAGACTGCAAAAACAGGTTCAGCCACTGTAGCAGCTGGATGCAGCGATCTAGGAGATCAGAGAGCTGATGATCAGGTCAGAAGAGACTGGCAGTAAGGATCAGCTGAGCAGAAAGGAAGAAGCAGCAGCAACAACAGCGCAGAAGCAGCAGTAACAACAGCAAGATGGAGCAGACGAACAACTCCAAAGGATGATTTGGGATCCAGGGGGATTTCCACATCTGAGATGGGAAGCTCATGAGCAGGAGCTCATGAATTTTGTAGCTGAGGAGTATGATGTAGGAGCATCTCTCCATGTCAGCCATCCAACCAGCCAGCCGTGTCAAGCGCGTGCATTCAAGATGAAGAGAGGCACAACCCTCATCTTTTATTTTGTAATTGAATGTAATTTAATGTTTAAGCTGTTGAGATGTGAATTCATGCCTTTGTGCAGGCGTAGAGTAGATAGGCCTTTAATGTTTTGTAAGTCTAAGATCTACATCTAGATAGCGGACTAGACAGCCCATTCAATGTAATTGAATAGGGTAGGTAGATTGGAGGGAAAAGCTCGAAGAGCCCCCTCATGTAAAAAGATCTATTGTATCTCTTTGGTAGTTAGAGAGTAATTCAATGGAGATAGATAGAATCTGTGAGTAGAGAAGAAGAGAGGGAGCCGAGACCTTGTTACAGGTCGTTCTCAGGAACACCTTGTACAAACATGCATTTTCCATTTTAATATAAACAGAAGTAGTTTTTCCTGCATGTATTTCTGTGTTATGTGGGTGTCTGTGAGTGTTCTATTATGATATGAATGTATGTTATAGATGTATGTTGTAGGTTTGCATTTGAAGAAGTATGTTTGATTTAAGGTGAATCTCTTTGAGGTTTCATGCCAGGAGGGCGAGACAGAGCACTACAGTCTCTGAATACCAGTGCACTAAAGCACTTCTGAATACTGTGGGTTCAGATAAAGACATGCTGCGACACAAGAACTGGAATCAACAACTCAGGGAAGACCTCAAGGTTGTTGAACACCTTGGAGGCAAGGTTGTGGGGGAAACACAGTTGCAGACAGAATCTCTGGGGATTTTTGTGAAGCTCTACGAGGTGGGCATTGAGCATATGCATAGTGGTACATTGAGAAGAACTCTGTTGTGAGTTCAGAAAGAAGAACCAAAATCACTAAGGATTCTGAAGAGCTCTGCCAAGTGGGCATTGAGAAGGTGTAAGGAGTGGACAGAGGACAGAACTGTTGGATGGTCTATGAAAAGATACTCTGCCAGGTGGGCATTAAGCAGGTGCAAGGAGTGAACAGAGGACAGAAATGTTGAACGTTCTATGAAAAGATACTCTGCCAGGTGGGCATTGAGATAGTGTGCAGACAGGCACAGAAGAGAAGAGAACTCTTTGAGTTCTGGAATTTAAGGGAAGAGTCCACTGAGGGATCTTCATAGGGTTGTTGAACACCCTGCAGACTCAGCAAGAGGTTGCTTGAGCAAAAGGATAGCCAGGAGGGCATCCAATTTCTCCATCTGTGGGAGAAAGAAGAAGGATTTATTTCCTTAGAGAACTGAGTGTTTGAGAAGCTCAGAAGGGACAACACTGTGTGTGCGTGAATACTCTGCAGAGGCACAGAAGTCAAAAAAATCCCTTGGGGATTCAAGGATAAGCTCAAGAGGAGTAGTTCTTTCAGCGCACGGAGCTATAGTTGCAAGGAATGCAGAGGTCGAAGAACTCTTTGGAGAGTTCAGAGTTCTCCAAGCTCCGGAGGAACAACGTCATGTAGAACATAGGCTAGGCTTAAAGCCGAGAGCTCATAAGAGGAACCGGACAAAGATCGAGGCCTTTGAGTTTTGGTAAATCCTCCCAAGGTTGGGAAGAAAGTGTGCAAGATCAGGAGGGAGAATAGCAACCATCAGATCGGCTGGAGAAAGAGATCTGGATCGTTTAAGGTTTTCATGTCCAGGGAGCATCAGAGAGAGCGCATAGAAGAGGAGATCGTCAGTCGTCAGATCTCACTCAGATACCCATCAGCCATTGGATTGGGTGAAGACGTGCGGAGTTTAGCCTCTGGAGCAAGCACATAGGAAGAATGGATCTGGACCATCGGATCTTGGTCCAATTACCCGTCATCCGTCAGATCTGAAAGGATCTACACGA
Organism: Picea abies; assembly: GCA_900067695.1. Lineage (NCBI taxonomy): Eukaryota > Viridiplantae > Streptophyta > Pinopsida > Pinales > Pinaceae > Picea > Picea abies. The sequence goes on along the minus strand of CBVK0100966019.1, from coordinate 5,325 downwards.
GGTTTACCTTCATGAACAGGAGGTTGAAAATCCAGATAAGAGGCATGGCCATCGAGATATCGACATTCATGAAATCGGGAGTCACGATGACAGGAGATCGGGTAATTTCACAGTGAAAACCCCGATACAAGCCTGAGTCATCCATCTATTGGGGGACACATGGCGAGATCAAGAGAGTCCATCGACATATTGGGGATTCTGTGGACAAGAACTCCATACATTTCATAACTTCAAAGTCCGAGACCCCGAAAGGGGGGAAGTGCCATTTGTGGGGCCAGCTGTCAGCATAGCGGAGAATCGACACTCGGGATATCGGAGTTATCGAGGTCGAGAAGTCGAGAAATTGGTAGTGAAAGTCCTGATATAGAGAGATTTGATCTGAGCCATCCAATTGTTGGAGGACGTGTGTCGTGATCATCCATTTTGGAGATTTGGGCACTGGAATCGTGTAGAGGAGAAACTTTCGTTGTGGGACCTAGCTAACATCACATCAGAATATCGAGAATCGGGAAATCAGGGATTTTGTGGACAAGAGGTTTGATACATTTCAACCTTCGAAACCACGAATCCCGATAAGAAGTATGACTACGGTCATATAAGGGGAGGTTGTGTGGACCAAACGTCTAGCCTAGAGGGCTAACGGAAATTGGAGCACATGGACTAGGGCATAGGTAGGATGGGCTAAAGCACAAAAGGCGTGTATCGGCGAATTGGCTCATCGGAGATTGGGGATTCAAGAGGACAGGGAACTCTTGACATCGGGGATCACGAAACCCCGAAACCCGAAATTATCAATCAGGGAAAAGTCATAGGCACGTGCAGAGGCCGTGACAGGGAAATAAGGACCTGTGGATCAGGAATTTGAGATTCCAATGGGAATCAAAAGAGTTTCTTTGGCTCAAGGGAAATTAGATAGAATGATCCTTAATACTGGGAGGTCAGCATAGAGGCATTTGTTGAGGTAGAGGGAGCAGGCAATGTCAAATACCATGGTTGTTTGCATAGATACATTCAAACATAAATGGATTTCTTGGACACCGCCTCATTGGGGACAGATTATAGATACACTATCAAGATCGAGCAGAAATTTAAGCAGAAAAGGAGAGAGTTTGGATCTGTAAACCCCTCACAGTTGAAGCAGGGAAAAGGAAGCCTAAACCCACACAACAAGGGACCAAGTTGAGATGGTCACCCTCAGGACAACCAAACCAGACCACAACACAAGAAGGGAAATGAGAAGATGAAGAACGACACGTGAAAATGGTGTGATTACCATAAAAGTCATTAGCACAACACCAAAGAATGTTGCTCCAAGAAGTCCTCGTGGCCGAGTTGAAGGATTCTAGGTCAGAGGTTGATTTTGATTACGATTCAAATCCTGAAGGAGGGAAGTGAATTATCGATGTTGAACCTACTGCCACTGTCACTACCACCAAAGTCTGACCAAGCAAGCCAAAAGAACCATAGGAAGGGGAACGTCTCTTTCACTCGCAGATGTAGGTCAAGGGAGCTCTACTTCATTTCATTGTCGATAGAAGTAGTCAGAAGAGCCTTATTTCAACAGAGTTCGTCAAGCGGCTAGACCTGCCAATGACACCACACCTGCATCCCTACACCATCGGTTGGATTTGCCAAGGAAGAGATCTTTGTGTCAGCCAACAATGTCAGCTGCCCTACGACATCAAACCTTTCAAAGATGAGGTACTGTGTGATATTTCTCCCCTTGAATTTTTTTATGTTCTTTTAGGAGAACCATATTTGTGGAATCATCATGTTGTGTATGAGTCTAGACCTCGCAATGTTATTATTACTTCGGGTAAACAATTGTATAGGATCCTAAAGGTAGCACTACCTACTTCTATTTCTTTAATCTCTGTTAAGCAATGCAGTAAGTTCATTTCACAGACCAGGAAGTTCATCTTCTTTTTTGTTCATTCTCAGAGTAAGCAGAAGGTTTCCACCACATCCATGGCCTCTACAAAACACCTCTCTTTTCATCAGAGGAAAGTGGACAGGATCGTGGAAGAATACAAAGACATCTTATCATCACCTACAGGGATACTGACACACTTCCAAGTCAAACATCCAATTGATCTGACCCCCAGTGCACCTATACCTAATGGACCAGTCTATCGATGCTCACTGATGGAGAATAATGAAATCATGTGTCATATCCGAGAGATTCTTCAAAAGCGGCACATCATACCTAGATCCTCCTCTTGCAGAAGCTTGATTGTACTGGTACAGAAGAAGGATGAGACTTGGTGAATCTGCATTGATTACAAAGCCTTAAAAAAAATCATAGTCAGGAACCGCTACCCAATTCCCAGGATGGATGACCTTATTGACCAACTCAAGGGGGAAAAGTTCTTCAGAAGGATTGACCTGAAGTTTGGCTACCACCAAGTTCCCATTGAACTAACTGATGTATGGAAGACAACCTTCAAGTCTAAAGAAGGTCTCTAAGAATGGTTGGTCATGCCCTTTGGCTTAACAAATGCACCAAAAACTTTCATGAGTTTGATGGATGATGTATTGAGACCCTTCACCAACTCCTTTGTGGTATTATATTTGGATGACATCCTCATCTTCAGCAGAACGTGGGAGGAGCATATGCGACATATTCATCAGGTTTTGAGCACTCTGCGACAACACAAGCTTTATGCCAACTTGGAAAAATTCTCTTTTGGAATGAACAGGGTCCAATACTTGGGCTACATTGTTGATGAGCATTGGGTACATGTTGATCCAGTTAAGATCCAATTCATCCGTGACTAGCCAAACCTGACCACACTAACTGAGTCTTAGAGATTTTTGGGACTAGCAAACTTCTACCGATGGTTTGTGTTGGGATTTTCCCATATTGCATGGGCCCTCATCCAGGTGACCAAGGGAAATTGTAGGGCCAAGTTCATGTGGGGGAAGGAGAAGCAACGAGAATTTGATGATCTGAAGCATCGCTTATGCTCAGCTCCAGTACTCTCCTTGCCTGATTTGTAGTAACCATTCAAGATTGAGACTGATGCATCTGACTATACTGTGGGTGCAGTTCTCACTTACCACGAGAATATAGTGGCATACGTGAGATCGGAAGAGCGACCTAGGGTTCAACGCTTCAACAATGCACCAAAAAAACCCTAACTACCAGCCCTTTCAGCAACACCTGCGAAGCAAGTGAAGTCTCACCTAAGGTAGAAGAAGGGGGGGGTTATAGGATGCAAGTGCCTTTAAACGAGATGGGACACAAATCTATGATAACAACACTTTGTAGAGTATTCTAGAAACACTTATAATATGATATGCATTAGTTTATTACTTTATTAACATCGCAGAACATACACAAGTGCAGATCTAGCACAGTAACAATAAAGATTAAGAACTTCAACCACTTAGCACATAGCACTAAGTAGATATAACATTCATTTATCTTAATACAAGTAAATCACTAAGAATCAACATATATATCTATCATCAAAGAAATGAGAAGATTCATAACATAAACAACATAGCACAAAGAAAATCAAAGACAGAAGATATGCATGGTTCACCCTAGCATGGGGCTATGTCCACCAACCTCTTTGCCTTATTTATTATTCATCCAGATCTTACATTCATTTTCTCTTGTGCACTAGGCCACAAAGTCGAGCTTCGCACCAGACAGAAGATATATGCACTGACCACTAGATCCTCCTTCCAAAACTAGGTCAAGGCACAGAGCCAACTCCTCTATCGAGCACAAATCCTTAACACATAGACATTTTGTTACACAAAGAAAATAAAAAATTCTTGCACTTAGCTACCAAGACTTCACTACTTCTACCATATATAATTACTTATTTAAAATTTTACAATCCTTTACAAACAGGCCTAATCATGGGAGACCCCATGGGCCGACATCCCATAACCCATTATAAAAACCCTAAATAACCCCTTGTTGGGTCCACATAGCCTAAAAAATCAGTGAGATCCATGATCTCAGCTCCGCCAGGGTGCGCCATCTTCGACCAACATGGTGAAGTCCAAAAGTGGTCCAAACCTGACCAAGGTTTCCTCAAAACTTGGTCGAGGGTCAACAGGCCACCAACACTCACCTGTGACTCGTCCCAAGTCACTCAAGTGTGGACAATGATGCTTTGAAGGCCTTGAGCTTAGTTTGAGTTGCCTCAACTTGCTACTTCACCTGAGATTCCTACTCAGTGAGCTCTTGAATCATCTGCATTGTAACAGGACCTTCTAGGTGTCATTCTACTATCACAACCAATTGGTCCAATTGCGAAACCTATCCCTCAATTTCTTCAAATACCTTGCATACTTCATCTTGCACAGGTTGTAGTTTTTGCGTGATGTCCATTACTTTTCCTTGGATGGTAGTGATCTATTGCTTCACTGCACGCTACTCCTGGGATATTTTCATTCTTTCAACTGCGGTGAGTAGCTTCATCTGTGGCTGCACGAAGAAGGCCTGTTGCTACACCTCCTATAACTGCGCTTCCAGTTTCCTTAGCTCTGGATATTCTGTAATGCATTCATATGTCTGCGTGCTTCTATCGCTCAGTTGTTTTCACTCTAAGGTGAGGGATCTGATCCTTAATACTGTGTTCTTAGCAGCTTCCTCCCTCTAGTCACACACCTCCTGCGGAGTGTTCAATATTGCTTGGGCCTCTAATTATGTTATCCTTGCTTGAAGTTGTTGGATGGTCTCATTGAGCTTCACTACTTGAACCTCAACCGACTCCTAGTCCTCCTGTGCCAAGCCTAGCATGGAGCAGAATTCTTTTTTCACCACTTCTTTGACTATGGCCCCTTCTATGAGAAACTTCTCCTTTTCTCTTTGTAGCTGGGATTTTTCCTCCTAGAGAATTGAATGAAACTCTTCTCTCTCAATTTCATAGGCGGTTAGACTGTACCACTCTACTCGTAGTTGTCCTAGGGATTCATATTTCTCTTGTTTCAAGGATTTTGTAGCCTTATCCTTCTCTTCCTATATTCTTTGAAGTCGAGCTTCTATCACATCTGCAAGTCTTCTTAATTGGGATGGTTCATCCCCCAATTCTGCAATCTGTGATGAGGAAAGCACAGTAGGTACTACGTGGAATGAATGAATAGCCTGTTGTACTTCTTTTACTTCCTTCTCGACCCTTCCATATAGCTCTTCCTGCTTCGCTCCATATCTCTACCAGATATCCTCGGAAGCATCCTCCATAGCTCCATAGACCAAACTGATATCATCCTCTATGAGTGTGGCCTCCAACTGAGGCTTACTAGTGTGCGTCTTCTTTCTTGTTGAAGGTTTCTTTGGAGAAACCTTCCTCTTCTGCGGTGTTA
>CBVK0100966000.1:0-19501 GCA_900067695.1 Picea abies | reverse complement strand
CCCTTTAAATTTTGTAAAAATATAGGGGGGAGTTGTTGGGGCCCAACACCCTCCGATAGGTTTTCGGGTAGGCTCATTGTCGGACCCTTGTATTTTAGCGACATTTGCACAGTTCAAAAATATGTAATAATAAGGTAGGCATCTATTTGTAGCAAATGTAGAGCCACGATTCACCTACCATTAACAATTGGCCTATCATTTCTCTACGGTGAGGGAGGAAATCCATTAGACAACATAATTTTGAAACTGGGATTTGGAAGTTGAATGATAGAGGGACACATGGTCTGCTAGTGAATCTACCAATTGTTTTGAATTTGAATCCATTGTGACTATTGATCTTCTACTCTCGGTTGGGTATACTTGGGGCACTTCTTGTCACAACCTTGAATTTGGGTATGCAAGGGACCATGACGCTGCTTATAACTACCTACCTGTTATTTCTACTTGTGTTTGTGTTCTCCTTTCTGGGAGAGACCATAACGTGGAAGTAGAGGAAAACCTGACATGTATCCTTGTCGTTGATGAAGTAGCTTCGATTCAAATCCATTGGCTATTGTGTTTGGCCAATCAAACAAATTTTCATTTTCATGTGAAGGAGTTTGTGTTTTGGAGGTTCATTAGCATTTTTATTTGCCAATTTATTATATTTTGAAAGTTATTGGCATAATTTTTTCCTTAAGTCTTCAAGAAGCCTCCATTTTTTGTCTTGTTTGAGGTGTTGAGAAGAGCATTCCACTTTCTTCCCAATGATTGGTTGCATGCCACATTTAATGCCTTTGTGAGATTCTCTTTTTTTCTCATGGGTTGGATAAATTAAGAGATGTTGATTCCTCTATTGTAAATGGGTACCTTAAATGACCTTGTTTGTTGGGAACCATATCGAGGATTGTTTTCCAAGATGGTCATTTATACTACCTTTTATTTTGCACCTTTGAGTAGTGGATTATGTGTTACTCATGCAGATAGTTTTATGAGTGTAACTAGGAATTTGTCTTGATGTACTGCATTGTTTCATAGTCTCTTGGAGCTCGCCACTTTGGAGTGTTTATTTCTTAGGTTGTTTTGCATATCTGACACCTTTAGCTCCTACTCCATACTTTAGTCATCAATTGTGACATCCATTGTCATCATCTTTTCCACTCAGTTCAACATTTTGTTATGCAATGCTTCCTCGGGTGATTCTTCATGCTTCACTATTTTTTGTTCGACATCAACTATTTTTAAGAGTGTTCCTCGTATCGAGCACCATTCCTATTTTGAATTAGCGATTGCAGCAGCTAGTGACCCATGCAATTTCGTGAGATGGATTGGCATCCATAAGGACACTCATTTTATGATCTTTTTGTCGGTTGTACATGAGTACCTCATCAGGCCTTCTGTGTCAGGACTCATTTCAGAGTATCCGTCTCTTTGCTTGAGAAGTTTGAAACTTGGAGTTTTTACATGGATCCTTGATGGCATTGATAGCTTGGGATTAATTGGCCCTCTTGAGAGTTTTGGCCATACTTACTGTTAGGAGTTTTCAACCTTCACTGGCCTCATACTCTTTCTTTTCAATGCATCTTTGTGGGATCTTATTTAGTTTTAGCTCCAATGTCATTTTCAACACTGACACGTTTCTCTCTTTTGGAGAGGAGTTTTCTCCTACGAGTTTTTCTCCTTTTCTCGAGTTATGAGAGTTTGTACGTGGGTACCTTATCAGGCCTTGTTTCTGAGACCCACCTTTGTTCTTCTTTGTTCCTCTCTATGTTTCTCTTATGAGGGGGTGTTGGTGTGTTTGTTTAGATTGTATTTATTCTAAACACATGACAACTGTGTGAGTTAAGCTTGCGTAGATTTTTTGTTCCTAGTCTTTAAGAAGTTGTTGGAACTAGTTGGATATGAGAGATTCACTCCAACTAGATGCTTCCTAGATTGGTGTGAGGTTGAGATATTTTCTCAATCAGTATATCAAGGTAGTTCTTCTATCTTAAGACAAAACTTATGTATTAATATGTACTCTATTTCTTTGTTTAATAGAGAGCGCTCACACTTTTTTGGTTTGTACATAATAATATCTACTCTCACATTTATCATCATCACCTTTTATCCTTTATTGCGAGCCGAACTTGGTAAAGATCCCACCAATATTACCTCCCACTTGACTTGCTTATGAAAGATATAAAATAATGATTAAATATTGATGTATGCTTTTGTATTGTATTTAATAGGGAAGTTAGTAGATGTTTAGCTTTAACATCGTTGAATTTTGTGTTTATCATGTTTTCAACTTAAGTTGTGATTATTTTAAGTTATATAAACTTAATGTAGAAGTTTAGATTATATGTAAATTTATTATAAATTTTAATTTTCTTTTTTGATTGTGCTATGAAAAAATAAAATAACAATTTCAAAATATATATATCACATTACCAATCAAAATTATTGTGAAATAAAATCTCGATAAACTCAATGTAAAAGTATGGATTTGATGTGAATTTATTATAAATTTTAATTTTCTCTTTTGATTGTGCTAAGAAAAAATAAAATAACATTTTCAAAACATATATATCTCACATTATCAATCCAAATTATTATGAAAGAAAATCTCGATCACAATCTTTAACATAAAAGAACCACACAACATGATGTTGCATTTTCCCCATTTCGGGTTTTAAGAAATAGAAAATAGTTACAATGTCCCGCAAAGACTTTATATCCAACGCGGAGGGTAGCACAGGTCTACTATTACCGGAACACATGCTCAGGAACACAACGAAGGTCACTTCTAAGTGTGGTGAACGCGTTTTATTATAGAATAAGCAGACCTTAGAGGAACCGGCGAGAGGTTTTGTGGGAAAGAAGCACACTCCAAAACTTTTTGCGCAAGTGTGGAAGCCCAAATGGATGAAACGTTCTTTGGTCTTAGGTATGGATATAGGATTGGAAGAGATGTGCTCTCTCGCCATGTGTGCGCTAGTGGGTAGACTTTCCTACCATCTACGGTGCAAAATGATGGTTACTGAGTGGATGAAGAACACATGGGAACCCTTCCTAGGGTATTCACCGGATTTGTTAACTCTTCCGAGGGGCTAGTTTGGTTTCATTTTCAAATCTCCTAAAGATACAACAAAAATTCTTGAAAATTTATGGGTTATTGATGGCGACAACCTTATGTTAAAAAGGTGGAGGCTCAAATTTGACCCTGCAACTAAATATTTTAGTTACATGCATCTTTGGGTATTCTTACCTAGTTTACCGTTGCAGTTGTGGAACATAAAATCCATGGAGGCTATTGGAAATGTTGAGGGTCACTTTATCAAGTGTGATGAGGATGCTCTGCTATCGAAGGACCAACGAATGGCTAAAATACTAGTGGAAGTGGACATGCATGGAGGATTACTAGATAGCTTGAAGATTGAGTGGCGCAACATGGTGTTTACACAGAGGTTAAACTATCTAGGGGTATCATTTAGATGTGCTCGCTGCCGCCAAACTGACCACCTTAAAAAAGATTGTCGTCTTCGATGGGGAACACAACCGGATGAGCTACTTTCCGAAGAAACGGTTTCAAATGGATATCCTATTGAGGTGGAGATGATGGAGTGGGGAAACTATCTGGGAGCATGGGAACTGGACGACTAACCTTCCTCGACTTCTACCTTTGTTGGTAAGTTGTGTTTTCACATTCCTTCTATTGTTCGTTGTCTGCATGGGAAAGAGACCGCTTTGACTCTTATTTTTTTGTGGATATTGTTACTACTAGGGTGGCTGTTATTTCTAAGGATCATAGTAGCAGGCCAGAGGCATTTGTTTCTCCTACTGAGCGAGTTGTTACACCACTGGTCACATTTTCTAATACAAATTGGACACCCTCTCCTCAAGTAGAATATATGGTTCAGACTATCCCTGTACTAAAAGATACTTTGTTGTCGGAAGACTCTCCCATTCCTCTAGGTTATGGTGAACCAGAAGCAAGTGATCACTCTTTGGATATTTTGCTCAAAGACTTAGTTCCCTCCCTTATGGAATTTACTAGTCCTGTTCCTATCCCAAGATTTTTAAGGAAATCATAGGTATTACTGGGGGATACAAGTTCAAAGTGTTCTTCCATCTTAGAAACAAAGGGCTCAGATGGTAGGAAACTAGCTTGGTCTCGGGGTTTGGGGCTTGAACTTTCACCCTTAAAGACTAGAAGTGCACGTAAAAAATCGAGGAGCTCTTTCATCCATTCTTCTAATCCTACTCCATCCACGACTAACCAGGGGGCGCTTAGAGGCATCAAATACCTCGTGTAGGGGCATTATTCTCTCATTAAACATAAGAGGGGTAGGAGGACCCCTTAAATTAGCCTCTATGCGTAGACTTCTAAATAGGACCACTCCTCATGTTATTTTAGGGGCATTATTCTCTCATTAAACATAAGAGGGGTAGGAGGACCCCTTAAATTAGCCTCTATGCGTAGACTTCTAAATAGGACCACTCCTCATGTTATTTTTCTCCAAGAGACTTTGAAAACTGATTCTAAGGCAAGGGATTTCATGTTTGCCCTCAAACCTGATTGGATGACATGTGTTGTTAGTTCAATTGGTAGCTCGGGGGGATTTTTGGTAGCATGGGATCCATGATATTTCATTTTCTCACCGGTTCTCACTTGTGGAGGCATTTTGCTGACAGGTTCCAATCTATTAGATAAGAGAAGACTCACACTTCTGAATGTTTATGAGGTTCCAATCTATTAGATAAGAGAAGACTCACACTTCTGAATGTTTATGGTCCCTACAAGGATCGAAAGACCTCCTGGAAAAACTTGAACATAGGGGTCTGTTATCTCCTACAGACTTAATATTCGCAGGGGATTTAAATTTTACATTAAATTATGATGAGATTTGGGGAACAACAACTTTGATTGATCCTTTAGAGGTTTTTTTTAATAGCGGTTTTTTTTTAAAGGTCTTTTCTATAATTCTCCTCTAGTGGATGTGGCTCCAGCTGAGATGGTTCCAACGTGGCTCAATGGAAGAATGGGATATTCTAGCATTGCAAAGAGACTAGACAGATTTTATGTGGCAGAGGATTTGATTGGTCTGACGATGAGGTACCAGTCGTGGGTAGATTCCACCTTCATATCTAACCACGCACCAATTATTCTGCAGATGGATATTGGCGTTCAAAGGATAAAGTGCCCCTTTAAATTCAATCCGAGATGGTTAAAGGAAGAAATATTTGCTAAGATAACTAGAGAAGTCTGGTTGGATAATCGTTTTTACTTAATTGTAGAGGCACAAAGAAGGCTTGTCGAAAAGCTATATCTTCTAAAAAGTCAGGTTAAATCTTGGTCTAAGGCCAAACAAAATAGGGATAAGGAATTATTTACCAGATTGGAAGAAGACTTGGAATGTTTATATTCTCAAAAAAATTCTAGTATTTATACTTTGGATCTAGAAAAACATTGCAAGCAAATGGAGGTGGAGTGTAATAAAATTCTATTGGAAAAAGAAGAAAATTCGAGACATGAAAGTAGGGCTACTTGGATTAAGAGTGGCAACAAAAATACCAAATTCTTTCATAGATTCATGAGCTACATGAGAAACAAAAAATATCTCTGGGATATTACAGATGATTCAGGTAGAGTGCACTTTGGTCAGGAAGCCATAAAGGATGAATATGCCTCATACTTCAAAACTTTCTTTAAGGAATCGGGGCAGACTACTATTCGAGCACAACTTGAAACTGCCAGTCTTTATCCAAAGTTGGTATTAGAGGAGGAACTCACATCTTTAGAGTAGGCTGTATCCATGGAGGAATTATTAGTTGTCCTTAAAGGCTTCGCCAAAGACAAGATCCCTGGCCCAGATGGTTGGATAGTCGAATTCTTTCTTTTCTTCTTTGATTTGGTGGGACCTGACCTCTTGGTGATGGTTGAGGATTCTTGAATCTGAGGTGAAGTCATCCGACCGATAAACTCCATTTTTCTTGCACTTATTCTGAAATCCAACCGACCATCATATTTTAATGATTTTCTCCCCATTGCCCTTTGTAATCTTGTATATAAGATTATCAAAAAAATCATAGCAAGGAGAATTTGACCTATTCTCTCTCGTTCCTTATCGGAAGAATAGATGGGTTTCCTAAAGGGTTGTCAGATACTTGATGCCATTGGAACTGCATTGGAATGTCTACACAGTATAAAAGCCAAGAAACTACAGGTGGTTATTTTGAAATTGGACTTAAAAAAGGCATATGACTGTACAAATTTGGATTATCTAAGATTGATGCTTCTTCATTGTGGATTTGTTCATCTTATGACAAAATAGATTATGGGCGCTGCGAAAACATCTATTTTGTTATTTTGATAAATGGTGAGGCTACAAATTTCATAAGTAGTGGGAGAGGTTTTCGCTAGGGATGCCCCTTGTCTCCACTATTGTTTATTATGTTGATGGAGGGGTTGAGCCTTTCCTTGGGAAAAAGTCTTTAGGAAGGGAATTTTTTGGTTATAAAAGTCTCATGGTTGATAAGAATTCTACACCTCCTTTGTGTGGACGACGTGCTAATAATTTCCAATGCCTCCCTCGCAGAATGGCAAGAGATTCATACACTTTTATATAGCTTTTGTGATGCCTCAGGATTGGAGATCAATGTTAACAAGTCAAACTTCCATTATTATGGTTCTTTGCAAGTATTTCTTGATAATTTGACTGCTATGTTTAACTTTCGTATTATGAGTCTTACAACAGGGTTTAATTATCTAGGTTATTTCTTAAATATAGATTGATATAAGGAGGTAGATTGGTTGTGGATGACCCATAAATATGAGAAAAGAATCAGACATTGGTGCAATAGATTCTTATCGATGGGTGACAGATACGTTTTGATTAACGTAGTGCTGGAAAGCCATCCGGTATACTGGTTGGCATTGGCCCATATTCCAAATTTGATTTTGAATCAGATTCACAAGTTGGTGTTCTCCTATTTGTGGTCGGGGGAGAAATATCCTTCTTCCTTTCACTTATGCAAGTGGGAGACCATAGCTAGACCAAAAAAATATGGTGGATGGGGGATCATAGATATTTTCTGTTTCTCGAGAGCATTAGCTTCCAAATCTCTTTGGCACGGTTTGATGCATCCAGGTATTTGGAAACGGGTCCTCATAGATAAATATTTTCTGCACTTAACAGTAATTTCTTGGTTGCGCTCTGTTGATCCATCGACTCCAGTTGGATCTCAAACATGGAGGAACTTGCTGAATGCTTTACCTTTGATGTTGCATTGGTTGGTGTGGAAAACGGGGGTGGGATATTCCATCATAGTGGGTAAGGATGAAATTCTTGGATTGGGTAAGAGATCCTCTCTCTCTCTCGATCTGTTAAATTTGTTAAATTTTAATCATGTATTTTTTCTTTATCAAGAAAGAAAGGAGTCGGTCCAGGGAACTATTTGTTCCAATTGGATCGAAAGTAGAGATCTGGGATTGATGGATGAACTAGATGTGGAATGGGAGTGTTACAGACAAATCTTGATAGAAACGGGTATGACTCTTTCAAGTTTCCAGGACAAGTTAAGATGGATGAGGGGCGATTATACTGGCTTGTTAACAACCAATAATGTTTATAATGCTTTATCTGTAGAGCTATGGAAGAACATTAATGGGGGTGTGAGGAGAAATATATGGACATGGGAGTGTCCCTTAAAGACAAAATTGTTTACGTGGCTTCTCATTGAAGACAAACTGCTCACCTGGAACAATTTGCGCAAGCGAAGTTGGCACGGGCCAGGCCTGTGTTTTTTCTGTAGAGGAAATGAGGAATCAACACTCCACCTATTTTTTTATTGTCCATTCACTTGTTATATTTGGGATAAGATTTTAGCTCATTACAAGATGACTGTTGGGTGGTTGGGAACCACAATTTGGGAATGTTTTGAATTATGGGAAAAAATAAATCATAGTCACCGCACTCTTCCTGTTTTCATATGTTGGCTCATTTGGAAAGAAAGAAATCTGGCTATATTTGAATCAAATTCTCCCTCTACGGAAAAGGTAATTATGTTATCTATTGTTGAAATGGCCTATTATAGCTCCCAGAAATTGCAGAAATCCATCTGACATTCCATCCATACTATGCCACAACACAAAATTATTGGATGGTTTGATGGCGCAATGCAAAGGAATGGGGAACAAAGTGGAGTGGGGGGTGTTATAAAACTCAATGATCATATGGAATACAAGTGGACTCTTAATTGCGGTGGAGGCACAAATACAAGAGCAGAACTTATGGGTGCATGGGTTGTTCTTACATTGGCTGAAAGACTATCTATCACAGATATCCATGTCACTAGGGATTCCAAAATTATTATTGATTGAGTCAATAATATTGGCTCATTGCAGGTCATTACTATAGAATGTTGGAAAGACCGAGTAAGGGAGCTCATCAAATACTTTTATGTCATCACATTCGCCCATGTTTACAGAGAAGAAAATCATGAAGCTGATATTTTATCCAAAAAAACACTATCTGAGCGCACTGGAGCCATTGCATACAATCAGTGGATTGATGGTCAAGAGGGGCCAAAAATATTTATCAAAATGGTCTAGTTTTCCTAATTTGGTCTTAGTGTTTCGAGACATTTTTTTATATTTTGTGGCATGTATGTATCATGGAAACTTATTTACACAAGTTCTTGTCTTCATGATCTTATCAGATAGATTGAAAGTTATCTTATTTAAAGTAGTCACTTGGCGGCTCTGTGGTAGCTGGAATCCTTTTGGTTACGAGTTTTGTTATGTAAAGTTAATGTTGTTTATGGAAAAAGGCATTGCCTTCTTTTGTAATGTAAACATGACTATATATACTAATTATATATCTTAATATAATAAGCAATTTTCTTGTAGAAAAAAAATAGGGTTTATATGTTCATTCGAGATTTTAGAACATGACTTATTTAAATTTTAATTAAATAAAATGTATTTAAATTTTATTTATAAAATTTGGTATAACGAATTATCTTGTTATATTTCTATGTTAGGATTTATGAAATTTTCATTTTTTTTTAATAGTAAATATGAAATATGATTTATTATTATTATTAATTTAATTTAATTTATTAACATTAATTTAAAATTAATATTCACTCATTTTAAAAATAGAAAAAATAAATGAAATAAGATATTTCAACGAAATCACACAAAAAGAATGAAACACGACTTGATGAATCCTTCAATAAAGTCACATAAAGAGAGTAATAGAAATAATTTGCTATATATTTTTTATAATCTTTAGACATAGAACAATATTTAAAATCTTTAGACATAGAATATTTAGAATCTTTAGACATAGAACATTTTTTATTTGATAAGTAATTTTTGAAAGTGTTTACTTATAGTGTTGAACTTATTCTAAGTTTATGTTGGAAATGCCTGCTATGTTAGAGGAGGATAAATGTAAAGATATTTCAATATTAATCAAGGATAATACATTTAGACTATAGTTTATAGATGTATAAATTTATTTTCGATTATGTAACAGAGTTGAATCCTTTTATGAGATATGAAACGTGATATAATTATTAATAATATTATTAAATCATTAATTTTGGCCAACCACAATCAAATATCATATTTAATTCTAATGATTAATGACCAACCAAAGTCAACTAAACTTTGTGTGAGATAGTCTTGATGACCATCACAATGAAACATAACTATTTGTGATTTAGAACACAACAATTTTACATAAGTCATTGAAGATTATTGTTACAATTTAACATAATTATTGAGGAATGTGGATTATGGATAACCAAATTCAACAAAACTTAATGCAACATAAGTCTTGCTAAACATTTCAATGTAACATAAATACTAAGCAACACGACAATTTAACAAAAAGAAAGCCAAAATGAATGTCAAAATATGACATAACCATTGAATAATGTCACAATCCAACATAACCCTTAATGTCCTTTGCAATGCGACAAAATCGTTTATGAATGTCACATGTAAAATCACATTTCATTAATTCCACAATCTGATAAAACCTTAATGAACATTGCAATGTGAAATGACATTTGATGAACGCCACAATGTAGCATAGTCGTTGACATTGCAAGATGAATGTCTCAATCCAAAATAACCATTAAGGAATGTCACAACCCAATATAACCCTTATTGAACTTTGAAATGTGACAAACCATTTATGAATGCCACATGTGACATCACATTTCATTAACATCATAACGTGACAAAACCTTAATGAAGGATGCAATGTGACATGACATTTGATGAATGCCACAATGTGACATAGTCGTTAGCACAATATAATAATAATAATAATAATAATAATAATAATAATAATCTATTTTTAATAATCTATTTTTAAGGTCACAGCCAAGCCACACCAAATTGTTGTATGAGAACCCCTTGTTTGTGGGACAAGGGACCCCCCTCCGCCCAATGATTTGACTGGTAAAGTCTACGGAGGTATACATACTCTACCCCCTTTAGATTTGAATGTGTGACCTGTTAAAAGGAAACACATGTTCTTAACCATTAGACCCATTCAGGCTGTATGGTTATCGATCCAAATTATTATGAAAGAAAATCTCGATCACACTCGATATTTTAGAACATAACATATTTAAATTTTAATTAAATAAAATGCGTTTTGATTTTATTTATAAAATGTGGTATAATGAATTATCTTTTTATATTTTTATGTTAGGATTTATGACATTTACATTTATTTTTATTTTTTATATTAAATATAAAAATATGATTTGATATTATTATTATTATTAATTTAATTTAATTTAATTATTAATATTAATTTAAAATTAATATTTACACATGCACATTTTTTTATATTAAATATAAAAATATGATTTAATATTATTATTATTAATTTAATTTAATTTAATTTAATTTAATTATTAATATTAATTTAAAATTAATATCTACACATACACATTTTAAAAGTAGAAAAAATATATAAAATATGATCTTTCAATGCAATCACATAAAAAAAAAATGAAACAATGAAACATGACTTGATAAATCTTTCAATAAAATCACATAAATAGAATAATAACAATAATTTGCTATGTCAAAATTCACATCCGAATATCATACACAAAGAGAATAATGAACAGTATAATGAACAATTGCAATAAACTTTAAATTCAATATGTCAAAATCTACATACAAATATGATTGTGATAAAGCCAAACATAACTAATGAAATATAACAAGATATATGATTAAATTATGTCACGAGGGTATGTGACAAAGTAAATCCTAGAAAAGTAAGACAACCTACAAAGTATGGAAAATAGAGAAAGAGACAAATCGAGAGAATGAACCTAAAGAAAGTTGGAAATAATTACAATGAACTATTCTACTAACTTATATAAGATTCATACGAATAAAGTTGGTAAACCAATGTGTTATCAATGCCAAAAGATACGTGGGAGGAAGTTTTTATGTTGAAATGGAATTTTTTTTTTATGAAAGATGGCATGTTTGGAAAAAAAAGATGACCAAATATCATAATATATTTATTCATATTTTTGTTATTGTTTATGGAAAGGATTTCTAGTTGTCCTAGGTTTTTTTAAAACAATATTTAGAATCTTTAGACATACAACATTTTTTTTTATTTGATAAGTAATTTTTGAAAGTGTTTATTTATAGTGTTGAACTTATTTTAAGTTTATGTTGGAAATGCCTCTTATGTAAGAGGATAAATGTAAATATATTTCAAGATTAATAAGGGACAATACATTTAGGCTATCGTTTATGGATGTATAAATTTATTTTTGATTTTGTGAGAGAGTTGAATCCTTTTATGAGATATGCAGTGTCACATAACTATTAATAATATTATTAAACCATTAATTCTTGTCAATCACAATCAAACACCATATTTAATCCTAATGAATAATGGTCAACCAAAGTCAACTAAATTTTGCATGAGATAGCCTTGATTACCATCGCAATGCAACATATCCATTTGAGATTCAAAACACAACAATTTTACATAAGTAAGTGAAGATGAATGTTATCATTTAACATAATTATTGAGGAATGTGGGTTATGACCAACCAAATTCAACAAAACTTAATGCAACATAACCCTTGCTGAACATTTCAATGCAATATAAATATTAAGGAACACAACAATTTAACAAAAATCAAGCCAAAATGAATGTCACAATATGACATAACTATTGAAGAATGTCACAATCTAACATAACCCTTGAAGTTCTTTGCACTACAACAAAATTGTTTATTAATGTCACATGTGACATCACATTTCATTAATGTCACAATGCGATAAAATCTTAATGAACATTGCAATGTGAAATGACATTTTATGAATGCCACAATGTGACATAATCATTGACGTTGCATGTTGAATGTCTCAATCCAAAATAACCATTGAGGAATGTCACAACCTAACATAACCCTTGATGAACTTTGCAATGTGACAAACCATTTATGAATGTCACATGTGAAATCACATTTCATGAACGCCATAATGCGATAAAACCTTAATGATCATTACATTGCAATGTGACATGAAATTTGATGCATGCCACAATGTGACATAGTCATTAACACCACAAGATGAATGTCACAATTTGAAATAACCATTAAGGAATGTCACAATCCAACATAACCCTTGATAAATTTCATAATGACAAAAAATACTTTATGAATGTCACCATGTGACATCACATTTGATCAAAACCACAATGCGACATAAGAATTTAGAAATGTAGGAAGCTAACACATGTAAATGAATATGAATCTCTCGATGTGACATAACCATTGTGAAACATCACAATCAAACATATCCTTATTATAAAGTAAGACAACATGAATGTTACATTCTGACATAACCATTGAAGAATATCACGACCAACAAAAACTGTAATAAATGTCACAATGTGACATACATTTGATGAATGTCACAATATGGAAAAACCCTTAATGAACATCAGAATTTGACATAACATTTGATGAATGTTGCAATGTGACATAACCGTTAATGTGGCAAGATGAATGTCGCAATCCAAAATGACCTTTATGAAACACAACAACTTTACATAAAGTTAGTTGAGATGAATGTCACCATGTAACATAACCATGTTCGAACATCGTCATCCAACATAACCTAAGAAAGATGTTGCAATGTGACAAAAACCTTGATGAATTTCACAATGCAACATCACCTTTTATAAACTCTTCAATGTGACATAACTATTCATAATATTATTAAACCAAACCCTAATCATATGCAATCAAACACTATATTCAACGATAATGAACAATGGCCAACCAAAGTGAACTAAAATTTGTGTGAGATAGCCCTGATGACCGTCATAATGCAACATAACCATTTTGGATACAGAACAAAACAATTTTTCATAATTCAATGAAGATGAATATTATGATTTAACATAGCTATTGATGAATGTGGGTTATGTCCAACCAAAGTCAACAAAACTCAATGAAACATAACCCTTGATGAACGTTGCAACACAACATAAATATTAAGAAATGTAGAAATTTAACATAAAGTAAGCCAAAATGAATATGATAAATTGACAAAACCATTGAAGAATGTCACATCCCAACATAACCCTTGATAAACTTTGGAATTCCATAAAACCCTTAATGAATGTCCCAATGTGAAATCACATTTCATTAACAACACAATGTGACAAAACTTTAATGAACATTGCAATGTGACATTACATTTGATGAATTCCATAATGTGGCATAGCCATTAAAATGGAAATATGAATGTCAGAGTCTAACAAAACCCTTGATAAATGTTGCAATGTGATAAAATACTTTATGAATGTAACAATGTGATAAAATACTTTATGAATGTCACAATGTGACATCACATTTCATTAATGTCAGAATGTAACAATATCCTTAATGAGCACAATGTTACATGACATTTAATGAACGCCGCTATGTGACATAACCATTAACATGGAAAGATGAATTTTTTAATCTAGAATAACCATAAAGGAATGTCGTAGCCCAACATAACTTATGCAAACCCCCTCCCCTCCTACAGGGGCTTTGGTGACCTCCCGGTCTAGGATCGATTTACACAGGATCCAGAGTGGCTCTCGGGTCCCCACATAACCCTCAAAATCTTTTACCACATGCCTTTTCTTTCTTCTCTATGTGAAAACTCATGTTTACGAGAGTCTCCTTGCTGCAATGGAGTCTTCACGTGACCTCGGGCCAAAACCTAGGGATTAAAATTCCAAAAGTGACAACTTCAGCACTTTGAAGCTTTCGGCTTTGAGAGTCCTTCCCTCAATATCTTCCAAAACCTCCAAACTTCGAACAGGCGAATTCCCAGACTGACGCTTCAACACCCCGAACTTTGTGATTTCTAACCGTAAAAACTTCAAAATATTTTGAATGATGAATTGGCAAAGCATAGGGATCCATGGTCCATGTGTCCTCGATAATGAATAGCATGGATTTCCTCTGGGCTTTGGGACTTCGGGGATTTTTCCACCTTTACAACAAACACATGAAAATTGTCGAAGCAACCAAGTCTGAAGGATTCAAGGGTTTAACACTCGCACTTCTTACCTGAATCCAATGGTTGTGAGGGGGTTCTATATTCTCCCAAACAGATCTTGTCTATCCACCTTGAAATAAAGATATTTTTCTCTTTCTCAATATTCTTCACTTGAAGAACTTAGACTCTGGTGCACGCCTTGTGCTTCCCTTACATTCTAGCACTTAGATTGTTCTCGCCTTCTTCACTCCTTTCATAGGATATGCACACTCTTGTGTTATCTCTCCTCTGATATTCTTCAATACTTAACAAAGTGTTGACTCTGTGCACACTTTGCACCAGTCTCCTCTCTAATCTTTTATACTTCTACAAGTATAGTGTTAGGATATTTAGAAACTTAGACGTTAGTTAAGATCTAATTGGTCTAATGTGTCATTAGGTAAAAGTGTGTTTCTTAGTGTGTTTATTTAGTATGCATTAGTATGCATTTGTAGTTAGGAAATTCAACGATCACGATATGTTCCCAACATAGAATGATCTGACGGTTCATATTATCCTCAATCATAATGGCCATTTATTTGTGGCTTAACACTCGATTGGTCCATGATCTATATTTAAAGAGCATGGAGGGTCATTTGCCGATGATCGATTGTGAGAAACTCTCTTGTAAAATCTCTATGTAATCTTTTTCTTTTGCATTAATAAACTGCTCCAAGTGGTCGCGTTAGCTGGGGCCGTGGATATTTCCTTGTAGGGTTTTACCACATCAAAACATTGGTGTGTTGATATTTGATCTAGTTGTGTGAGTGGTTACTGAAGGTGTTCACCCTCTATTGGAATACATGTGTATGTCGAACATGGTATCAGAGCTTGTTTGAAGACCTGCTCCTGTTGTAGATCGAGATCGTGAAGCCAAGTTTACTCATCTCCATTTTCTACCATTTCCATACATTTTTGGGTTGAGAGGACTGTTCCATTACGTCCCAAGCACTCCTTTCAGTCAAGAACACTTTTTTGTTTTACTCAAAAAGGTTTTCATTTTCCCAAGATACGGCCATTTCAGTCAGATCCAAAGGTATCAAGCCTGAATATGCCATTTTTAAATTTTTGCAGAGTATTATTTGTTTTCTAGTTGCTACTCTTTTAGATCTGTGTATGCTCTTTTCCCCGTGCCCTTGCAATCTCGGAAAATTATAAACATATAGGAAAAGGTGGATTTTCCGGGTAAGCTAACCGAGATCTAACCCTTGTTGTCATCGGGAAGTGAAAATTCTGTCTTGTGTGAAAACAGTTTTTTTTTAGCATGCTCTCCAAGATCGTCTTCAACAATAGTAGCAGAAGCAAAAACAACAACAAAAACAACACCCCAAGTCCTCTTGCTAAACAATACAATATTTTTTGCTAGACCATTTGATTAAAAGTTTCCTTATTAAGTAAGAGGTCTTGAGTTCAAGTCTATATTTTTGTTACTTTTTTTGAAAAAATCCATGCTCCATTGTAAAGTGTATTTACTTCAAGTATAAAAATGAATCACTATAAGTAGCTTTAATATTTTAGAGTTATTTATTTTGCATACATCTTTTATTTTATAAAGTAACTTCATTGTAAAAGTGATCCCCACTTCTTTTTATAAAAGTGGGTCACTTCATAAAGCAACTTACACCATCATGTGGTCCTTTGGTTACCATTTATGCATTTTTTTTTAAATGGCATAAATTTCACATCCGAAGTCCATTTTCAGTGCCGTTTTTTTTTTTTAAACCACCTAATTTTTCGAGATATTTCCATCCAGATCATTAGTTTCATTTTTTAAATATATATTATCTACATATTTAATATGACTTCTTCAAGTAATATTTTTCTTAGCAACACCAACTACTTCCAATGGAAATCTCATATGGAGGATTTATTAAGAAGTAAAGGCTTGTATCAGACTACCTTGGGAAAGGAAAAAACACCCACTGATGTTGATAAGAAAGTCAAATGGAATAATAGGAATTTTGAATCACGTGGATTAATCGAAATGTCCATCTCTCCTGATTTAAGGTTCCACCTCCACTCAATTGATAAACCCAAAGAATCTTGGGAAAATATTGAATCTGTGTTTGGTAAACACAATATTATTTGAGCATAACAATTAAAAAATCAAGTACTGACTTTAAGTCCAAGTGATTTTTCTTTCATTGAAGACTATCTATCTAAGTTTAAAACACTCAGAACTTTATGTGAAGAATGTAAGATAGACGAAGATCTTTGCATATATCTTATTCTTTCTAAGCTAGGTAGTGCATATTTTGTGTTTGTATCTACCTTTTATGCCATGCAAGAGGCTCTAGGGACAACTTATGTAAAACCCACTCTTGAGAACTTTTGTGATGCTTTGATTAGAGAGAAATATAATCTTGTACAACTTGGAGTGATCAACATCGCAGGTACCTCCAATAAAGCCTTAGTCGTTGATCAGAAATATAAACCCAAAGATACCAAGAAGAAACATCCTCACCACAACAACAAGCAATATAAGGGTCCCAAACCCACTTAGACAACTTCAGCTCCTAATGGTGACAAAGGAGAAAAATATAAAAATAAGAATACTGGCAGACATTGCAACTTTTGTGATTGAGATGGTCATGATGAGTCCAAATGTTTCAAGAGTATGGTAGCTTTAGAAGTAGTGATGAAGAAGAAAGACATCAGTACTGATTATACTTCTTCTTATTCTTCTCACGGACATGCACTTTCTGCTTCTGGTTTCTCCTTCAATACAACTTATACTTCTACTTCTGATGAGTGGCTTATTGATTCTGGAGCATATTATCATATGGCTAAGGATAGAGACATATTTTCTTCTCTAAATGAATGTAACACCAAGAAAATATTTGTTGGTGATCATAGATATCTTAGTGTTGAAGGACCTGGAACAGTTCAAGTATAAAATGGTCATTTCAATGATGTATTATGTGTTCCAAGTCTTTCTTATAACCTTCTATCAGTATATCAAATCACTCATTCAAGTGAAGGTAAAACCATAGATTTTTCACCTCACCAAGTTGTAATCAAGGATCTAAAAGATCCTAAGCATGTTCTTTCAACTGGAATTGCTAATGATATTACCAGGTTGTACAAGTTTGACAACTTTGGGTCATCATATTTTTCATCAGTTTTTGTTGCTCATAGCAATGACTTGAGCAAACTTTGGCATGAGAGGTTTGGTCATCTAAACTATCACTCATTGCAGAAACTATGTAATCAACAAATGGTGACTGATCTTCCTCCTGTTTCATGCAGATATGGTGTTTGTGCCAGTTGTGTTCTCGACAAACATCATCAGGACAATTTTGACAAACGTGCCTCTTGGAATGCATCGGGCCCTTTGCAACTTGTTCACATTGATTTGTGTAGTCCACTTTCTTCTCCTTCTTTTTCTAGGTGCAATTATTTCTTAACTTTCATTGATGACTTTTCTAGACTTACTTAGGTTTACTTATTAAAACTTAAGAGTGAATTTTTTGACAAGTGTTTGGCCTACAAGGCCCTTGTAGAAAAGCAATCTGGACATCAAATTCAAAGGTGAAGAACATATAATAGAGGCAAATATGTGAACAATAATTTTACAAGTTATTGCACTACACAGGGCATCCAAATCAAATACATTTTTCCATATACACCACAACAAAATGGTGTTGTTGAGAGAAAGAACCACAGATTAAAAGAAATGGCTAATTGTGTGATCCAATCTAAGGGATTAAGTCTAAAATATTGGGCGAAAGCCATCAACTATGCAAATTACATAGTAAATTGCACTCCCATAAAGGCTCTTACAAATATAACACTAGAAGAATCTTGGACTAAAATTAAAACATATGTAATTCACTTTCGTGTATTTGGCAGTATAGCATGGACTCACATTCCTGATGAGAAAAGGAAAGCATTGCAGCCTAAAAGTGAGAAGTGTATATTTGTTGGTTATTTTAAAAATGTCAAAGGTTAAAGACTTCTTCAACCACATTGTAATGAAATTATTATTAGAAGAGATGTTAAGTTTGATAAAAATCTCTTGGCCTGCGAGCCTAATTCAGTGTTTGTGCCTTCTTTGGCCTGTGAGCCTAATTCGACATTTGTGCCTTCTTCGACTTGTGATCCATCTTTTGCGTTTGTGCCTTGTTTTGTTTTGGTTTCTTCTTCATATGATGACAGTGAGGATGAAAATCCACCTCTTCCTTCTCACCTTCCTCCAAATGAGTCCTTTGAACTAACACCATCTCCAACTCCACTTCTTCCTAGATGGATTTGTTCAACACGAGAAGCAACTACCGATATTGTAGGTGATCCTTCATATCAGTGTCAGAGACGTTCACAGTTCCAGCGAGCCTCTTCTCTTTTGGCTCAAGTTTTAGAGACTCATGATCCAAAGACATTTGGAGAAGATTCAGGTCATTCACATTGGGATACAACAATGAATGAAGAGTATCGTTCTTTAATGGAAAGCAATACTTGGGATCTTGTACCTCTTCCAGAAGGAAGAAAACGTTTCAGATGTAAATGGTTCTACATAACTAAGTATGCATCATATGGAAGTGTTGAAAGACAAAAGGATCGGTTACTTGACAAAGGATTTTCTCAAGTTGAAGGAATTGACTATAATGAAACCTTTTCCCCTGTAGACAAAATGAATTCCATCCACCTTGTTCTCGCCCTTGCTGCCTCACATAAATGGGAGGTCCATCGGATGGATGTTAAATCCTCCTTATTGCATGGATATTTGCAAAAATAAATCTACATGGAAAAACCTCCTGGCTATGTCCATAATGACTCTATCCTTGTTTATCACCTTAAGAAATTTATTTATGGTATCAAGCAAGCTCCCCAAGATTGGTATACCAAAATGGACAACTTTCTTATTGCCACTGGATTCTCTAGATGTCATTTTGATCCTAATGTCTATACAAATAAAGTAGGAATCCATATCAT